>JAHZNA010001045.1:0-33755 GCA_027743935.1 Sinodicranocentrus sp. ZH6 | reverse complement strand
AGAGAAAAAAGGGATCGGGGTAGCACATCGACGGGAAAGAAGAAGAGGACGATTTCGTGATGGATCTGGAGAACCCTTTGGTCCCCACTATACTCTATTTATTATTATGAATGTATAACAGTGTTTACAATAAAGGCATACACAATAATACATGAGAATGGTGTGAGAGAGTGGTTTGAGAGAATCCATGATGAAAACACACTCTACACATTACGTGTATACAAGAGCATAAATAAGAATCCTTGGTGGCTGCTGTCGATGAGCTAAAAAGATTGACGACGTGTTAGGAAAAGAGAGCAAAGAGGAGATAAATTGAATTGAGAAGAAGAGGAGGAGGATGAGGACAAAATAGGATAATGTTATATACACAGAAAGAGAGAGAGAGAGAGAGTATGAGGATACGATACACACTCTCCCTCTCCTTTCCCTAAACAGTGATGTTATATAAGGTATTATTGCAAGTTGCAACCTTTTGAATAATATTATACATTATACTATTATTATATAGTTATCATTGTGTGATGCCATTCCTATCTTGCTTTTCCGTCTTCCGTCTTTTTTTTCACCAGTTATTCCTGTGCACTAGTGTTTGTGTGTGCTTGTGTGTGTGCTGCCACTGCAAAATCCTGATACAAGGGAGAGATCTCTTACAAAACTCAAAAACCTATTCATATATTATTATTAGGGTATGAACACGATAGATGGAAAAAGTTATCGCCGCAAGGAAGCTCAGGGCTATATGTGCGTTAGGAGCATATATGGATAAGAGTTTCATATCACTTTACTTTATGTAACTCTTTTGGTGTTCTTTGTATAGGAAAAAGGGAAAGAGCAGGTCAGAGAGCTGTTTTGAGTCTGCCAACCAGCCCCTTTTGGAATACACTGATTTTATCAACTGCCCGGATCGGATTGATAAGCATTTTCACAGATTCAACTCCTCGTCTCTTTCGTTACTCATGGTGCTCTTATGCTTTAGCTTCCTTTTCCCGTATGGACAAAAAGCTAGGCTGGTTTGCCATGCTGAAATTGTGAAATGACAACGTTCAAGGAAACAACCGCCTAAATAGAGGAGGTTCTCTAGAACTGAACTGGAGATTTTCTTTTTATAGTATCAACAACATTCCTATTCATATTATTCTCTATGGTGTATATTAGTTGTGGATTTCACCTACATAAAAAGGATATTCCATTCAGTTATCCCTACCACATGAGTTACAAAGATGTTCACTGTTGATGCTTCTCTGTTGTGATCGGCAGCCAAGCCTGATCTGCATCTTTGGTAGCTATTGTGTCTACAATAATAAAAGGCTGCTGGCAAACTCGCTTACTCACTGACTTACTTTCCAGCGAAGTTTCCCACTCCTCTCACCCATCTTGCTTTTTCCTTCTTGCATTTCCAGCTTTAGCATGGATGGTGGTGAGCGATGGATCACAATCAAAATCAGACAGGATGAAGCTTGTGAGTTAACGTTTGAATAGGGACAGCTATGCAGAGGGAAGATATAGATGACCAGAAGAACGATTACACGGCTTTTTGGCTCATCTTTTCCTCCATGTGAGGATGCTGACTAGGAGAAATTTATCTAGCCTTTATATCAAACCCAAGATATATATCCATATTGTACGGTTCTTTTTGCCTGGGTAAAACATTTCAAGTATATAGTTTTCCATGGATTTCCCTATTCCACATGAGTATTATTCTTGGGCTTTTAAAAGCAACGTGAGCATGTGTGTATAGCACACCACCACTGCCGCCACATTGACTCTGTATTGTATAAACATTACGGGTGGAAAGAATGAGATAAAATGCACCAAGGATCGATTTGATTTCGTCAAATGTCAAAAGGGACTGAATGGGATGATGTGGTGATGGGATCTTTTCCCCGTTTTGTATGCTCACAGTCGAGCTGAAAAAGAGATAGCGCGAGAGAATGTGACATGATGATGGAAACGTGTGCCCACTGCCTGTGATGTGATCCTGTTTCGCTGCTTAGCCAACTCAAGTCACTCGCTGATGCATTGAGAATGAAGTCTACCGTGATATAACTAGTCACGATAGAGGGGAAACTGACTGGCTTTGAAAGATACACATGAGGAAGAAGAAAGGCGACTTTTTGACGGGGGAAGTTAACTTACGTAAATGCAAACCATTACCTATATTTTATCTCTTGGATGGATGATGCAGGGCAGAGGGAAAAGAATAGATTTTGATCTCTCAATGAGATTACTTTGGAAAAGGGGAATTTCATGAGGATATTGTCATCCTCATGCTGGTGATGATTGTGTTGGTGTGTGGTATTATGCGTTGGTGGGATGAATAGGATTAGATCAAATTTATTTTCAATTGATTCTCACGCATGTGGTTGGGAGTATTATTGAAAAAATAAATGATTTCTTAGAATGCCAAGATAAAAAAGAAAGGCAGAGGGTAGCTTTGTAATTCTAAGTATTTTAAATCTCCTTTCTAATAGCTCTTTTAACATCTCTAAGTTTATGCTTGAAACGGATATGACCAAATGTTTAATAATAACAAGGCTAATGATTTCCACGTGTGCGCATATAGCATAGATTCTTGAATCCATATTTAGCAATTAAGCGTCATAAAGTAGTGCTGCGAAATGTGATTTGAAAAGTTTATCTAAAGAATCTTTCTTCGGCGACCCAAAATAAGTCGGTCTGTCGACTGCTCATAAAGATTTATACTTAAACGAGCTCTCAAAACAGCCAGATTACACTACTGATTAGGATCATAATCTGCTCACATGCAAAACGCTGAGTAAGCATGAACAGTAGTTTTGTAGTGAATGGCAAAGCTACGGATACGATACTACTTGAGTATTTACAACACTATTTTCAACAGCGTATTGGCGGAACCATGCAATAGATTTAGATTCCAGATAAGTGAAAACCCTTTTTACAGCATGTCTTGCAGCCAGCCGACAAAACACAACTAACTGGATTGCTCGAAAGAATATCCCACAATTTCTTAAACTCTGCTGGCTATACATTTATACTACTGCACATGCATAAGGATAAGGATAAGGATCTTGGAGAATATATATGAAAAAAATTGTGCATGCACCCAGCTTAAAGTAGACCAGCATATGAAAATTATAGTCTAGCTGATTTAGAAATATGGGCCGTGGTGTTTAGGGTCATGATTATGGAGGTATGCTGAAAAGAAAAGCACGTAGTCGTAGTCTGCAATAAACACGACATCCTTGCCATTCATATTTTACTCTGGGTTTACTCTTCTCGATTTCAGTTGGTGTGACCATGTCATGCAAAAAAATGCACAAAACTAACCATTTGACAAATTGTAGACTAAATCCTATAACATGTATATATGTGTGTAACCTTAATGCATATGATATAACTAACTGCGTCTAATAATGGGATAAAAATATATTTGAACTTTTGATTAGAAAATCCCTCATTTCTCATACCTGGACTTGTGACCATGTTATGACCTTTTTCTCTCGCGAAACCGGACACATGAGTTGGCTAGGATGTGTAGACAATTGGAACTTTGTTTCATTTCAGCTTATCTCGTTGAACCCATTACAGTTTTGGTGATACATGATGATACAAAGTTTTTATTTTATGACGGTGATGGTGGCTGTGTGGCGGCTGCATTTTATTTTCCCTTTTAGTACATACTTACCCAAGCGGCCTTTGACTTTTGACAGTGATTCGGATAACAGAGAAGAAGAAATCATGAGGGTGTTCCGTGCACTTTACGCTGTTCATAAGCATCATAGTTGTAATCAAAGAGATGTGTATGTATACACTCCACGCAGTAGTGCACGCAAATTATATCTGATTTTAATCTCTATTCAAAAAGTTAACAGGAATCTCCACCCAACTCTCATGCTCCCTATCTGGCTTTTGCATGGAATGAAAGAGAAAAAGATGTGGAAAGAGGATAATAACCTGGTTTTAATCTTTCCAAGAAATATGCTACTTTACTGCTACAAATCTTACGTATTAATACTTTTTTGAGCATCTTTAAAAGAGGAGGGGATTAGGATATAGTTTGTGATCAGTTTTTTATAATCCTTTAATAAAAGTAAATTGCATCCAATTAGATTTATATATGGGCGTAAATTTAGCAATGTGCATTATTAGAATGCGTGCACTTTCTTATCCTTTTAAGTTATGAAAATGAAATTTTATCTGCGAAATTTATGAATTTTGATTACACTATTTTTCAGAAAAAATTGGCAGTCTTAAGGACTCTTATCAGGGTCTCGGTTTACTTTAAGGAATCTGATAGTTTCGGTTAGTTTCTGTTTTTAAATGCCGCCTTTTTTATCCTATGAAGCATGCATTATATAAGAAGAGGAGAGAGTGAGTGAGGAAGTCAATAAAATTAGCGAGATTGTATTCCATGCCAAAAAATATGTGAGGATAAAAATATCAAAATAAAGATGTCGGAGAGAATACAATCTTACCGAATAAAGACAGAATCCACTGCTACCAGAATTCTGTATGTATTTATTTGTGCATTTCCCTTTTACACTCTTGGTGTTTTGATGATTCAGCGAATGCATAAGGAAACTGTACTGTTATCTATGTACACATCTTGTTTAGCGACAGCGAAAGGAAAAGTAAATACACAAAGTTATCGATGTAAAAACAACTTTTTTAAAAGCTCAGCTATTCCGCTGAGTAAAGAAGATTTGGAGAGATGTTTTGAGAAAATAGAATACTTAATACTATCAGATTTAGTTTATGCGTAACTAAAAATACGACAAGATAAACGCTACATGTGTAACATTCGTGTAAATAGGATATCATAACATGTCAACATCATTTTTTCAAAGGATCTAGTGACACAAAATGCGCAGAACTTGTGTTTGAATTCAACCATGAAGAATTGTGAATTATGAGCTTACCACTCAACTTGCCTGGAGCAGGAGTTCCAAGAGCTTTAATTGTGAAGAATTACAAAGAAAATTGTATTTTATTTTAATGGGAAAAATAAGCAGCCCTTCTATTATTTTTACGACAAGACATTGTGAAGAATTTAATTAGTGAAATATAGCTACAAAATGGCAAAGCTCACTCATGAAAATCATTTAAATGACTTTTTAATGATTACTCCTGCGACGCATATTATACTATTTTATTTCGCATACCGCAACATACTCCATCCAAAATCCCATCATTTGAAGTCCTGACTTGGAAAGAATCTCGACTCCATAGTAGAGCATGAGTATAATATTCCCTTTACAAAACATATTGCCTCGTTGTAAACCACAAAAACCAAAGAGAAAAGTGGTTAGCTTGTGGTCCTCTAAGCTGACTTACACCCAGACGGTTTTGAATTAAGAGAGAAAGGGAAAGCCATATAAAGTGAAAACTACACGATGTCAGATTGAATCCATGCGGTTGTACAGTCTACACCAGTCAACTACACCAGTTTCCAAGTGCACACTCACAAGAGGAGTCATGCCTTTTTCTCCTTTTCATTTTCTAATTGCTCCTTCCCCCTTCAACATTCACTCATTCAGCCAGAGAGAGAGAGAGAGAGTTTGTTGTTAGCACACTCTTGACTTCACATCCTTTTGCATAACAATAATCATCTAAAAAACAAATGTCATGTTCATGCTACCCTTGCATTGTTTTCTTTACAGATTCTTCATTCTGGATGAAGGAGAAAGTAGAAAGCAATAGTTCCCAACGTATATACCCACTTTAACAGTTGAGCCGTTGTAGAGAGTGATATATAAAGAGAATTTCAAAACCACTAACTTGAATTAACTCCGTATACAACACAACACTCTAAGTTTTTCTCTCACTGGATATTATTTTACTGTAGAGAAAATAACAACCAAGACTTCCAGTCTCGAGGAAGTGAAGGATCAGTGTGTTAGACTCAAACTTTGAGACCTCATCATATCACCATCCTTCTCATCGTATACACGCTTCATATTGACTTTTTGATTAGGAAACACATGTATATACTCTTGGGTCTATGTATTTCATCCTCATCCTGAATGAGCATATGGATACAAAAGATGTGTGTGTCTTCAGCCATTAGACGTACAAATAGTATGCCTTAATAGTTGCTAAGACTTGTTTGTCAACTGTCACGCCGGAGACGTGCTCCCAATCCGTGTTCACACTAGGATGAGTCCGTGAGGGAAATTGCTTGTCTCTTTTTCCCTTCCACTCTGACTTGGAATTATTCTTGTCTCTGAGCAGTGGATTTTCTCGGAAGGGATATGAAACGCCAACCAAACTAGATGTGTGTGGAACATTGTTTAAAAAAACGACTGTAGAGGAAGTCAGTTTTGTGTAGTTGGGAGCAAAAGTCATCATCGTCATCTCTTCTTGTGTGAGAGCCTTTCTGTCATTTCACATGTGGATATAATACATTGTAAAAGAACATGGCAAGGAGAATTCACAATACTTTTTATAAAAGAGAAAATTATATAAGAGGAAATCCTTCAACATCTTTACTCTGCATAGTTTTCTTTCTTCTCTCCGATTATAAGCAACATAACGTATCAATATCATATGACCCCACGTCCGCTCATTTTCACTTGAGTCGAGCCTCTCCCTCTCTCTCTCTCTCTTACTTGATATGACAATGACATGTGTCACAAGGTTAAAATGCTCTTAGAATCTGTGGCAGGAAGGGAGGAGTTGACGACTAGTGCAGATGAAAGCTTTTCGCATGCTATTGTTTGTTATGCTAGCAACCTCGATTTCCTCCAGCTGTTTATGAATCTTGGAAAGAGACAATGGTAGACAGAGAACTACGCGTTTGCTACTTCTTGGAGAGACTTCACCCTTGGAAAACTTATTTCCTTTCCTGATTCCAGTTTAAATGAGGTCCGCATCATGTTTTGAATTACTAATAAAGCTTGAATACACTTATTTTCTTCTTGGGAAAGGGCAAATACGCGAAAATGATCATGATGATCCATTGGATGATATGTGCATGTTCTTTATATCCATTTCGCATATTCATTTCGTTTCAAGTAATACCTTAAATTGTTAACCAACTCATCACACAAGGATTGTCTTATATGCAGCGTTTCATTTTCCAATGGATTAAAGTTGTAGTGCAAGCTGTGTGAGTGTTGTTTTGGTTGGTTGGATACATGAGAAAATGAGAAAAGGTGGTATAATACAATATGTAAATTAGATTCCCTCTTCCCATTTTCTTTGACAGTTTCTAATAACTTCTTAATCAACCTCATTACAACGCTGAGCAATACGTTGGGGGAAAAGAGGAGAAGAATAAAATAGCAACAAAAAGGAAATGCCTTAATTTAGCTAATTTCCCCCGAAAGCTTTTGCATGACATTTTCCTCTAGCGCTTTTCTATCACATATATAGTCATGTAAGTTTTATACCTTTAATCCAACTACTTTTCCTCTTTCCATGTAAATCAGTTTTCATTTCATTGAGCTGGATGAAAGCATCAGGAAATTGGGAGAGTATGGATGGATCCTTGGGTTCATTTTATAAGTAAAATAATGCTGTCAGGGATTTGGTTGGATATAAAGGTAAAATTTTGAGGATATTTTCATTTTAAAAGACTCTGAGGAATTAAATTCATTGGAATTCCTGTGACTCAGCGTTGCTGGCTCATTACCTCATTAGAATTAAGTAATACACATAGAATTTTAATGCTTGAATTGCTACAACAGCAACAGCGAGATGAACTGATTTCCTCAAAAAGGATTCCCATGAGATGAGGAATTTGAGAATTAATTGTAATTTCTCAGAAATAAAAAAGCATGTACGTCGTCATATGCTCAATTCAGTTTAGCTTTTTTTCAGTAGGAATAGTACAGAATGGTGGCTTAAGGATGAATACATTTTCTGACGGCTAAAGAAAAGAAGATTGATGATAGGAATCGTTAAGAGGAAATTGCGATAACTATCATGAGATAACTTACTTCATTCCCAACAGTCCCGAGATAAACTTGCATCCGAAACGTAGTAATAGGTAAAAAATCTCATTGCTTTAGAGAAGTATACAAAAATCATGTATATTTTTTTCAAAAAAAGAATGAAACAAAAGGAATGGGTGGTTTTCATGTATTTTTTCAAGCGCCTTATAAGAGAAATTAATGTTGGATGGCTTACCGTATGTGTTGCAATTACTACCGTATATTTTAAACTTGTCTAGTGCTCTCTGTCTTCTCTATTCTCCCAAACTGATTAGATTAGTCGAAAAATATGTCTAGCTGATGCATTATTTTGGTTTAGCCACTCTCCACCCCATAATATGCCACCATTATAGAGAGCATAGTTAAACATAATCAGTACGTGCACAAATTATACCAGCATCATCATCACCATTATCTTGGGTTTCTACTGGAAAAAAGTTAACTTTTTGATTTGTAATCTGAAAAAACAAGTCATTAAGGTAGAGGAGACTTGTTTCAGGCAGATTTTGAGATTAAAGGCTTTGGCTTTTAGGGCTGGGAAAGGAAATAGATTGTTAAAGAGTGAGTAGCTTGAATAATACGGGTAAAAAATATGCTGTAAGTATTATCTTTTGTGTACCGTACCTTTTTCTGAAGAATGAAAAAAAAGAGACTAAGAAAAATACAGCGTCAAGATATTTAAATCCATTAACTTTTCAACTAGTCAATTTTTAAATCTGATATTTGCATCGACATATTATTACACAAAATATACATAATGCATTTGAAAGGGGGAAAACTTCTTTCAGTTTTCATTCACGAAAAATTCATTTAAAGGTAAATCAAGAGGGGTGGAATGGATTGCAAGTTGTGATTGAAGAGTTTTTTATTGCTTTTGGCTCTAGGCCGAGTTTCCTCAACTTTATCAACGGAGAATAGAGCCGATTACTGTATTCATATTGAATTTCATTGGGTTGACTACTTTCACGATATGAGGAGGACCATGCATCATCACCTTAACCAACTTAGTTCACACCTCTCAATATCCCTATCAAAACCTGATCACCTCACAACTTGACATTAACATGAAGAGGAGTCGAAAGAAAACCACCTCAACTTATTGAGGTGCTGCTGACAATGCAATGTCTTGTTAGAGCGAGATCGGATCACAGATCTTTCCGTGTATCCACCAACTGTTGAGAAATTATTTGAAACTTTTCTTCTTCTTCCCCACTTCAATATCCATTGTCAAATCAGGGAAATTGTCAGATGAAAAGAGGAAAAGGGATCGCACGTAAATATTTCTTAGGTCCTTATCAGCCGTCAACAAGAGAAACAGAGTCAAGCTCACGCGTGAGTACAGTTGTACTTCAAAGCACACACCTTCTTTCTTCAAAGATTAGCATACAATGTCAAGTACAAATATTTGGAAAAAAGCGATCTACAAGAGAATGATGCTAACTAGATTGAAAAATGTAGTCAACTTGAGGGAGGCATGTAGTTAACTTGAGGAAGAAAAATTACAGTGAATTTATAAGGGAAATGTATCATCATGTGTAAAAATGGAAGACTACATAAGTGGAACCTCCTGCTGAGATCATTTAGTTTGATATTCTCTTCAGATGAAATATAAATTATCAAAGTGTGGAAAATTAAATGAATTCGTAAAAAAACAAGTTGGTGCAGCCAGAAAAAAAGAGAGAGAACGAAGATTGCCCCAAGGGCGAGAGATAAGGTATTTTAAAGGAGTTTTAACAGTTGTTTTATTATTTCTTTGTCAAGAGCGTATATCGTTATCAAAATGAGGAANCAAGGGCGAGAGATAAGGTATTTTAAAGGAGTTTTAACAGTTGTTTTATTATTTCTTTGTCAAGAGCGTATATCGTTATCAAAATGAGGAAGTGCACAATTGCAATCATGTTTCTTTCCAAAGCGCACTTTATAACTAGTGCATGCAAGTGCATGTAAGTATCAAAAATGATTTATAAAGTATATCGAACCGTTTTTTTCTTTGAAGATTTTGATACTCGTGTTTCGTACAAAATTATGGGTACACTAATTAACTTTGTTTCATTGGTTAATCATATACTTATTAATGAAGTGTGGATTCAGTAAGTAGCAAAGATATAGCTAAAGAAAAAGTATAACCCTTAAACTCAAGGAGCTTTCCTATCAATTGTCTCATCGATGGGGATTCTGGCTCCGAAAATTGTAATCGTAATTAGAATCCAGAGAATTGAACATTACACACAAATTATATGGAGGGTTCGGAGAAATGCATTTATATATATTTTGACATAGTACAAAATAAGACCTCAGTGTATTTCTAAACTCTACACAAAATCATTCCCTGTAACTCTCATAATTTAATGATAGGAAACCGCTCAGACATGATATCACCAGTCAAGAGTATTTGTTCTTATTTATCAACATGATAGTTATGACGTGCGTGAACAACATTCTTAGGAAGGTAAAAGCTAATCTGAAGCTCATCATTGTTTTTTCAAGAGGAGGAGATCCTTTCTGTCTGCTGGCAAGCCAGCGATTAATTTTTCAGATAGGCACATAAAAATCCCTACTTCCCGTAAGCACTTGGTATTGTATTGAAGGACGATCCAAACCCAGATTTCTATAGAAAAAAAACACGATGTGAAAACCTATTACTTCCAACTCAAGTCAATTTCCCATCGAGATCAATGAGAGATGGTGGTTTTCAAACTTTGTTGTTTTTCCTCGTCTTCCAACTCAAGTCAATTTCCCATCGAGATCAATGAGAGATGGTGGTTTTCAAACTTTGTTGTTTTTCTTCGCCTCCCTCCACTTGGATGGTGTGGCGTCAGGTGAAATAGAGTTTTTTTTTCACATTTCCTCCACCACAAAATATACATCAAAGGAGAGGAGTAGCATCATCATCATCAACAACGAAACAGTGCAAGCTACTCCGATAAGGACTTATATGCATAAAGAGGAAAAAATCTTTAACTCAACCTGTCTTGATCTTGGAAACGATAAAAGTGTTCCTCGGCGGCAGCAGCTTCTCATCGTGAGACAAGCTCTCTCACACAAGTGGATAGAGAGAAGCTGACGCTGTTGGTAATTCAGATAAAGAATGGAGAGATCTTGATGAGCTAGAAGCTCTAGAGCAAACTATTAGCATCATGTTGATACGTGCTGTATACATTGCACAAAAAAAGTAACAACCAACTCCACTGGTAAGCTCTCGTAGTACACATGAACCACCACAAATGACACATTCATTCTTTGCACCTTTCTTTGCTCAAATGCAACCTGCTGCTTCTCTCCATCCCATAGCGATATAGTTGGGCTGTTGCTCTTGTAGGAGAGCTGTCAAAAAAAACGGAGAAAATGTTCTGCTCTCTCTCTCACACACACACACACAACATGTGTGTTTGTTTGCCACCTCTGTCTCTCTCTCTTTCTATAATGGCCCTCTAGCAGCTAGTGAAACGTAGGTGGGATGGATATCTCGAATAAAAGACACTAACCCATTCACATGCGATCCGATGGTTTTTTTGTTGATACGGCTGTCGTCGTCGTCGCCTCACCTCATGCACAATGTGTCCGAGAGCAAAAGCTACATTAGCTTTTTTATTATTACAACTCCTTCCTAACGACCTCACTCATTCACATGGATTAAAGCCTGAGGCACGAAACGTCATTCCGTCAGGTAGTTATATGCTTAACCTATGAATGATATGGTTTAGACAGTTAAATCAAATCAAATGGCAAGTTTACTGGAAACAATGGGTAATAAAGTGGTCATTTCAATTTATACAAGAAGCATGCTCCCCTCTCTTCCCATTATTATATAGCGGTCTTCCTAATAATCCCCTTGTAATAAAAATTCTCTTAAAAAGAAAACGAGGAACCTTGTAGGTGATGATGATGTGGACGATAAAAAGAAAAGAAAGGGAATCAGCAACATCGGATATCATAGAGAGACTGATACAGTTTGAATACTAATCACAATCACATCACAACCTTCAACTCGTAGAAATGACTCGAAGCAAGGAAAGATGATACTGAAAAAGAAGTGCTTTTTAAGTACACCCTTTTCCTGTTATATAAGACGTGGACATGTTGAGTGACCACATGTGATCATATCGAATGGGTAAATTATCATCATCCCGATTTCACTGGATTATGTTATGAGTGAGTGACCAAAGGCAGAGGGAATGATAATTTTATGTCCTTATTTAATCTTCCATTTGAGGAAATTATTCAAGTTTTGTATCTCTGGATGGACGAGGAGGAGACCGTTTTTTAAATGCTGTGTAGAGTCTTTTTTACAGTAGATCTATCTGTGTACTTTTTTTCTATCTTCTATGATGATGATGAAGGCTGCAATGTTGAGGATTTTTGAGTGTAGATCTTGTAATAATGATGATGACCCCATCATCAGTGACAATTTTGTTAATATGGATGTCATCAGGCAGTAGTGGGCTTTTGTAGATGATCAAGACGACGATGGTGATAGCGGATGATATCAGAGTTTGAGACGATGGACTTTTTACCTCGAACTTTTGAAAGTCACGGTGTTACTGCATGAATGATGGCGATCAATGGGATAAATTTATATGATGTGGAGATATATTTATGTATGTGTGTGTATAAATAGGTGAGTTATAGATATTCATTGTGTCTGCATTTTATATTGCAAGATGATGTATACGTACATCAACGTATTTATGTATGATAACGTTAAGAGATTGATTAGGATTATCATGATGATGATATGGAACGCAGTGGTGGCGAAACATGTAAAGAATCGGATTCCTCTTATATAAGAAGATTACTGGCTTATTATGCACGTATTCAATTCAAAACCAGCTTATCCCCGCGTCGCCGTCAATTTTCCTTATTTGTCCATAAACCAACAGATTAGAAACAAATGAGCTTTGACGAAAACAACCGGATCTGCAAGATGAATATTGTTTGGATGTTTGTTGGCGTCACTCTATAACTCCTTTAGAGATGCTCAAATTACCTGACTGTGTTGACTACCCAGATAAAAATCGGTAAGACGACATCATTATGGCTAGCTTTTGTGTACTTGCTGCTCAAAATGCGAGCATCATTCCTTTCATGGTTTGAGGAGAGGTATCATTACAGAATTATTTTGAATTGAGAAACGCTCAAGGAGGAGATTCAATTTTTAAAATTTGGATGTGACATAGTTCAAGTCCTCGTCGAATTACGTTTTGTACTCTTTGGTCATTCAGTCGGCTATCATATGGTCATCAAAGAAGCAAATGCAGATTTACCAGAAGTAGAGAGAAAAAAAATTGGTGCTTCACAACGACCTCGACGGTTCCAAAGGTTGCTTGAACTCTACATTCCAAACTTGGTGATAATTTGCCATATTTGTACATAAATTTTTAAAGCAAGCAATGTGCACTTTTTTTCTCCCTGAGTAAAATTCCTTCAGATGACCTTAATCAGGATCAATTTGAAATGATTGGTTAAGCAGAGATTCTTTCTCAATTCAAAACTCATCTTGGGGAATACTTTTCAACGACAAATTCCGCTTCCATGATTGCTCACGTCAGCTAATCGTAAGTGATGGGTTGTATTCAAAGCAAATACACACATATGAAATCAATAATCAGTGAAAACGACGACGCAAAAATAAATATCACTTTCTTGATAACTTTCAAGAAGATTGGTAATACTTGGGTGATATATCTTTGGGTGGTGGGAGTGACGCAAAGTACATAACATAATGTAATGTGACAAGCATAATAAACTATACAAGTACAGCAGAAAGATTATTGAAAATTCCCAAGCAAAAAAAGTTTCTTCTCCTCTTCTTCAATTCTTGCTTTGCTTGCACTCGGGTCGAAGTACACCACGCAGCCAGGCACTGATCCCGTGGCTTTGATTATAGAAAAAAGAATATTATTTTTATACATGTAAAAGATCATCATCTCGATGATACGGAGGATGATGGTGGTGATGTCGTTTGTTGCATTATAATTTTCTACATATAAATGATGCATGCATACTTTTGTAAGGTTACACAATCAAACTCTTCTTCACTCGTCATTTTTTTTCTTGGTCACAATTTTTTTTCTTCTCCTTTTGATAAAGTCTTTATGTATTATTTTTTTATAAAGTTGATCAAATTCCAAGTACAAATGCTAAAATAATAATATGTACACAAAAAATCAACGGATACAGAGCCATTAAAAGCATCGATCACATATCCTTCTTGCTCTAGCATATATTTACCTAATATACATCCTACATATATCCACATCCTCAAATAACTGATATCCCTTGGCTAACTTGCAATACACATCTTCTATAACAACTCGTTTTTTTGTGTTATCAAACATCCACATCCTATGGATAATGCATCTAAAAAAAGACTAAACTCATTGCATGTGACTGCTACTTGATGCATCACTCATGATCATCTTTCCTCTTCACACTTTTCTTATATATAGACTAAGAAGTCATCTCCGTGTTGCTTGTCTTTCTTTATCAAACATGAGGGAGATAAAGAGTCTTCAATAAAAATTGATAGGTAAGTTTTCTTCTCAGATTAGGTATTTTTCACTTCTAAGATTTCTCACTCCCGCACTAACCAACATGACTGGTAAATTGTATCACGGTTACATGTTACATCATCTCTTTTGCTTTTTTCACAATGCTGAAATGATTACACTCACACACAGTTGCTGATTTCGTTGGCTCATATCTTTCAACATAATTATGCACTATATCGACATGCAGGTATCGGATGCATGCAATTTTCAAATCTTATTGATCCTCATCGAGACAGGAAAAGTTGACGTTGTACGATCAGATTTAGGAGGGACGAGAGAGGTGGCTACGGAAAGCTGTATAATTTTTTCTATACTAGAAAACTAGAAGGAAGTTAAAAATCTAGTATTAACTTTCGACACACATATTGTGCACATACGGCTCCACGTATTTTCCCATGGAGAAGCACACACCGGCCCTCTTCAAGGATTCATAAGATATTCTGGAAGATATGCAAGTGTACAATTAATGTGCCTCTACTTTTTAGCCAGTGTATCTCTCAAGCACAACTTGCAACAACGATATCAGTCATCAGTTAGAGGGCATACATATTTGATATGGAAGTTGGAAAAAGCAACTTTATTATTTTGCCTGTTCTCTCCTTCCAAATATTCCAGCTATATACATATATATTGTACCCTAGAAAACAGGCTTATTTGGCTCTTTCACAAAGAGTAGCTGCCGCTTAGTGCTGTGAACGAACTTGCAAAGTATTAGCTATCAAGATATGATATCACAGAATAAACTTTACACAAATTTATGATGTTTATTACGGAGGGAAAGTGGAAAATGGTATCTATCGATTAAATAAAGCTACAATAATGCATAAAACCGTGTATACCCGAAAGAAGCCCTCACAAACATATATACTTGAGTATTTTGCGGTTCCCCTCTCTCAACGTGTGTGGAAAGCTAGCCAAAATAATAATATAATGTAATATATAATAAACAAGTAAAGCCAAACCTAAAGACCATCATCCTGCTAAAACTGTTCTATTATCAGTTTATGTAAAGTATACGAACGAGATATGTCACCAAAAAGGCAGTGGCAACATAAGCACACAACTCTCACTATCTCACGATTCTTCTCCACTACCACATGCAATGGAAAGCATGCATCTCACCAACACAAGTAGTTTTTAGGTAATGGAAAGTTATGAATGTTATATGTATGTATCAGCACCGGCTTCAACTACTTTCTGATAATGCAACAGAGTATTGTCAAACATATATGCATACATGTATGGATAACTTCATGCTATGCTCAGACACAACAACAAAATCAAGATGAAAAATACTTTGTTCCGTTTCCTTCCATTTCTCCGGTGTATAACCATAACCATGTGTATCACCTTCGCTAGAGTTCCTCTGTTCATATCCGATTGTTCCTATCTATTCTCCTTTTCTTCCTCATCATCATCAGCAACCTTTTACGGATCAGTGAAAAGAAAGAAGAGCTAATGTTGTGTTGGCAGGGTACAGATAACTAGAGACTTTGCAAGGAAAAGGGATGATAATTTCAACCTTATAGAGTGTATAATATACCTTAAATCCAGCATTTATGCATCTGCCTATCTCTCTCTCTCTCTCCCTTTATGTACACAAAGAAATTCAAACATTTCATAGGGAAACGTGTTTGAATACGCGATTAGTGTCTATCTTTCCATTTTATGCTCACGAGTTTGGAAACGAGATAAGGTGGAAAAGTCAAAGCCAAAATGGTGGAAACTTGGGAGGAGATAATCCATATAGCTAGTTTTGTGACGTGGTTGCTTCCACGCACATCTTTATGTCATAATATTCACAATAAAATATTGCTCAAAAGCATTGTTACCATTTAAATAGGGAACATTTACGAGCTAATCTTAACACTGTACTGTGCATCATGTTACGGTTAAAAGGTTAATCTTTACGAGATATGTGTGAATTGAGTTGGATTTATTTACTTGTGAAACTTTTTGATTAAGCTTGATTAAACTGCAGTAACTGCAACTTTGTTCAATCATCTGCAAACATCTACATTTTCAGTGGAAGGAATAATGAAGAGCTAATGTGAGAGTTCCGATATTAAACTCTGTTTGTCACGTATATTGTTAATTATTATCTAGAGAGCTCACAACTATATTGTTTTATTTTTATCCCTCATTATATTATTTTCTTAACCACAGGAGTGAGGCTGCTCAGAGAGGATGATAATGACTGACAATAATGAGAATGATGGGATACAGATATTCACAGATTGTGGTTTGCTCCATTTCAATAAACCCAATTGAGAGAAGGGAGCTTTTTATACGTACCAACTGTTGTCGATGTGATGAGGGTGATGATATCCAATGCACAATAAATTAGGCATATTATTTCATTCCACGATAAAATGTAAACATTATGTCATACTCATCATCATGTTGCATGTCATTGACAGAGAAACAGCTAAAAAGAGAGATATGAGCATTACTTTATTAATTTATTACAAACTCTGAGAAAAAAATAAACAGTCTTAGAGTTGCCTATCGCCATCATATTTCCTGTCTTTTTTCTCCTGCAGACCGCTTATCGCTATCAACCGCTACATGCTCACTGAAACGAGTACAAAAGTTGGAGGTTCGTTGAGTTGATAATCATTACATGTATACCTAGTATTAAAAAAGCCAAGTCACAAAGAGAACCTACCACGGAGCTAGTCATAATATGATGAGCTATTGGCAGAATATACAGTTCAGATCAAGATAACATATGTATATATGTATACTTCTCTTCTTGGACGCTTTCCTGTCACCCTGTGACAATAATGATGATGATGAGAGCATCTTTTTAACTAGAATATTTTTTATTGGTTTTTGAGTTAGTTGATAAGTTAACAAGAACTGCGATTGCTAAGACGAACACTGTAAAAAATCATTATTGCTAACCGATCCACTCACTGTGCGACATTGATTACGGCAAAGTCATCATATATGAATCACAATAAAAAACGACAAAATGAGTGACTCACAAATATAAGAAGAGAGCATACAAGGTATCTATTTTCTTCTGTCCACTAATCCAAATTGAACAGAGCAATCCTTTATCGCTCTATTGAGCAGAGGAGTTGAAGTAAAGTTATTATAATAAAAAATGCAATGAGGAAGAAAAAAATTCACTTCAGTTTAGAATACAAAATTAGATTACTGGAGAGGGTTCGGAATCGCATCTACATATGAAGCTACATATTTAGCTGAAGCTATAAGCCTTGGAGGGAGCTGTGGTGGTGATTGCTGTCCTCGTGTTAAATTATTGAGCAACGTCGATTGAACCATGTATCAAGGCAGCTGGTTGGATAAATTATTTCCAGGAAATTGTTCCAAAAGCGGGAAATTATATCGCAAAGGCAATTTCATGTAACAGCGTAAAAGGATTTTTTATGACGGACTGTGGAGCACAGAAATGCTTATGATAATTACTCCGGATTGAAACTCTTTAAATTTTCTTCAGCCTCGAAAATCTAATTAATATCTAACCTGGACATCTAACAACGATTATTATGAGCAGTTCTGTATGTACTCTATTTGGAAAAATGGTTGTGTGTAATATGAGGCTTCATTTTATTGCCGACTTTTATTCGCATCATTTTCTATTCACAGCAATTATCTTCTTTTCTGCATTAGGAAAAGAACATGAATTCCGTTTTCCTGGAGAGCCAGCACGAAATCCTAGCATTTTTCATAAGCAATCATGCACCATGCTTTTATATTCACGACTGATAGAGGAGCCACCCTAATAATATTTCATGGCGATGGGGTTGCTTTTCTCGGACTGTTGACAAGCACTATGCTACTGTGTTGAAATCTCCACAACCAGGCCACAACACGTGTTTCAAATGCATT
Organism: Sinodicranocentrus sp. ZH6; assembly: GCA_027743935.1. Taxonomy (NCBI): domain Eukaryota; kingdom Metazoa; phylum Arthropoda; class Collembola; order Entomobryomorpha; family Entomobryidae; genus Sinodicranocentrus; species Sinodicranocentrus sp. ZH6. The sequence goes on along the minus strand of JAHZNA010001045.1, from coordinate 15,430 downwards.
TGTTTTCTTACACGGTTTTGTCCACTCCTCTAGAATCAAATGGGATGGGACGTGTGTGCTGATTCTATCAAAATCAATTTAAAATTTTATGGCGGCAGTGACTCAAAAATTCGCTTTTATTAGCATGACTGTATTATTACAAAACTTCATTGTAGCCTTGCAAGAAGGGAAATTATCGCTTTTTCACCCAAAAGCTTCCACGCAGCGACATATAATTGCACAGGGAAATCTTGATATGTGTACATTTCCCAAACACCGCACACCATTATCGCATGAATATATTATGTGAACAACTTGATGCTTGATTGCTTGGAGCGCATGCAATCAAACGAAAATTTCACGAGACAACGGGATTCCAAATGAGAATCTATAGGCGCTTCGGAAACTCCATCAAACACAATTATACCCTCATGACCTCTTCCACTAAATTTCTAAAGGGAAGTTGCCATATTTTAGAAATATAGGTTAGCACTCCTAATTTCAGACAAAATCAAAGGACATCATAAATACCGGAGAAATAGCTCCATGTCTTGATGTAAATGATGTAAGGAAATTGGTGAGTCCTTTATGTTTCATTTGTCAAAGCACTCACAAATAATTACGGCATCAAATGTAATTACTCTGTGTTGCTGACTGATATATCGTTTCTAAAATAGCTGCTCACATGGTATACTGTCCAACAGCCAGTATTACTTTTTCATTGCCCTCACGATGTTTGAAGGGTGATGATCATCATGTTGTAAAATGAATCCCTTTCTTATGCTTCTCATATGTTGTTATATTATTATATGACCACTTGCGTGCCACTTAGGCAAAGCAATGAATAATAGGAGTACAACCATGAGGAGCAAAATATATGGCACATCATCGCATCAACAACGAAACAACCCTTTCGCCCCCATTTTCTGCTGTACTCCTTTCTCTCTCTCTCCTCTCACTATCATATCATCCAGATATCCTTCCTTCCAGCTACTTTGCTTCATGCGTTATGAAGTCCTTATCAAAACTCCTTGTTATATACATCTTCCATAATGTCCATAGTGTTCGCCTCTTAAGTTCAGTTGAGAGAGCAAGAGTTGCCTGTAGCTCCTTCCAAAACATCCTTATAAATAAGTTAACGAAAAGATGTATTATTATCTGAGAAGCTCTTTTACTAGAGACACCATTCCACTGCAACTTTTGCTATCATCATGATGCCAGAAAAAAAAGTGTACAGTGAGAAAAAAAGGGGCTTGTGACACAAGAGGTATTACTGTTATGCGAGCCCAGTTAAAGGAGAAAGTGAGATGTACACTGGTAAAGGTCCGTATACACAAAAAAGGAACAAAGTTAGTGAAGATCTATACATATGATTATATGTATGTATGAATGGATATTGTAGGGGAAGAAAGGAGCGTACATGAAATTTATGTTTGGTGTTTGGCATTGATATCCACACTCGATTGCTCGCAGATTTTTCATCCGAGACATTTTTTTTCTTTTTACTATACACAACACATTCTGCTGACTATGTGTGTATCACAGTATGAGTAACTGAGTGAAGGAGAAGAGAAAAAGAGGAAGACAGAAAACACTGGCAGAAAGCCTGCCATCCTCCTGATAAGAACTTGATTTTTCAAGAAACATCATATGAAATATATTCAATCTGCTTGCCCAGATAAGTCTTTCTTTTTTCAATAGAAAAGAGTCAGTCAGCGGAGGAAGATGACTGTGAGTGAGTGAGTGAACTGCCGACATTGCTCACATCATCACATCATCTCATACTCACTCAAACATACATTCATGTACCTTATTGCATTTGGATTGCATTGAATCTTATTTAGTGGGAGGCATTTCGTGTACACATACATTTCAAAGAGTACTGATCGCGGTGGTTGTGGTGGTAAGGGGACTACAATGAATGTTACATTTTTATGACGATATGCAATGATGCTGTAGCTGATGATGATGGGATGGTTGTATATATTCATGTGATGTGGTTAAAGAGTCTATATGTGTGTTTTCTTTTTTTTCTAAGTGATAGTGTCTTTCACCATCAGGAAAGAAAAAAAGGTCTGAGATATTAGACTGTTTTGCGAGAAAGAGAGAGAGAAAGGAAAGCAGGAGAAAGAACAGAGAATAAGGTGGAAAGCGTATGTATATGGATGCTTTCATCATCATCCAGCCATCCATCCATTTCGTCAAGATATCCTCAAAACGCTTCGCCTGCCAACAATTTATTACACTCGAAAAAATTTCTTTCTCCAAAACACCCATCATTATCATCATGATAGCATATTGCTTCCAAATGCCGTACATATCAGCTCTACCATTCAATGCGATGACATATGGTTTGGCATTGTATGCCTGTCTTCGTCTTTTCCAGTTGCAGACTTGATCTGTGTGTATGACTTTTCTCTAGTGATGTATTGTGTGTGCATTCTTTCACAAACTATGACATATTGACTTTCATCAACATTATCAAACTTTGTCTCCAATACTGAGAATGCATACGAGTTAGACGTGCTTGGATAAGCAGCTATTTAAAGAAAAGCTCATTATGCTATGATCAAAATAGCAAGAGGCTTCTTCCATCAAAGCAAACTCATCCAATCTTTTGAAGCTATTTTTTGCACTCCTTCATTTCAAAGAAAAGTGATGACGATGAGTGAGCAAAAAAACTCGTAAAATATTTACTGCACCCAAAACTGGAGTCAACTTTTTAAAAAAAACTGTCATCCAGCATTTTATACTAAACACCCCTAAAAATTAACAGACGGCCACTTCCTCCCTTGTTAATGATAGATAACCACTTTTTTAAGGAATGCAGTTATGCACGTGAAAACGAGAGTAAGTAAGCTTGAAGCTTCGGCAAGTTTGATATCATGTCCATTTTGCAGCTGACATCAGCTCTCGTCACTATTCCTTTGAAATTTTCAATCTTGATTATTAAGGAAATTTTATTTGCTCCTTTTCTTTCCATTTATTGCACCCATCCTATTGAAACATTTCCAATTCAACAACTCTTCTTTTTATTTATTCCATTATTACTCTCGTTTGTTTAGAGCTGAAAGTACCTTGCCACACAAGGCTTGTCTCCTTTACAATGTGTAACACAGGAGGCGAAAACATACATATCTACTGGAACAGGTTGTTTTGGTCAGCTAAATATCGTCGTAATAAAGGGAAATAAGATTTTTTCTTTTTGTATTCCAATCACCTTCGAATCTTAATGATATCAGGAGGAATAATCTAACCATTTGTGTGATGCCCACATAGAAGTGTTCCTTGTGTACACAATAAGTACAAACGAGGAATTTGAGGTAATCTGTATGCAAGAAGTTACTCCAATTGTCTTACATGGTGAGAATAAGTACACTGCGAAAAAGTCATTCGTTACGGTTTCAACCTCTCTGTTCGTGCATATGTTGATGATGATCTTGAGAATTTTTTTCTTCCGTGGGTGATCTCTCTGCTTTGGGATTTTTTTATGTAAACGTTAACTTTGCAAAATGTACATTTGAAATGATGGCTTTTCTCTTGGCAAAAACGAATAACTCACCTTGTCTCTTGCTATCTCTTGCTCTCCTACTGGTAACATAATTTATACAAAATACGCTCCTCTGTCGGAAGAAGGTCATTACGATATCTGCGTTTTCAAAGAAGATGGTTTTGGCGAGATAAATATCTAGAAATAGTTAATGTACTGAAAAAAGCTGAACATATATTTTACTTAGCGTTTGAGCCTTTTTCGTCTACTTCACTACTTTCAAACCTACCACAGTCTGTAAAAAGCAAACGATTAGAAATCTCTTAAAACAATCTCTAATTTTTTTTTCTCGATAGCAATTTTCTCGCTCAAACATTGTGTATGAGTTTTTGGTGTACAGGAGAGAAAAATAGCCATTTCTCTGGCCCTGTTAATAGGTAAAGGTCAACTATTAAGAGGATGTGCTGCTATCATAACGTAAAGTATTAATAAATGGGTACTCCTGTGCAAGCTTACACTGTGAAGCACTTACCAATAATAAAAAATATGAAGGGAAATGGTCACAAAGCGAAACTTTGTAAATGGCCCATTCCATTATGACAAGCAATAAAAAAAGCTAAGCTGAACATTGCCACATTACACACATTGTGTTTCAGAGCTGGCGTAAGGACTACAATAATTTATCGAAATCGACATAATAAGATGTTCCGCGTTCAAAGTAGGTAGGTATATAGCACATATATCTTATTTTGCATCATTATTATTACATACGATCATTATCAAAATAAGAGTAGTCAACTTCCCTTATCATTACACATCTATCATCATCATAAAGGTTTTAAAAAGTCCTTCATGCTTTACAATTTTTCGAAAAGGGCATCATCAAAATCATAATGTGTTGTACCTTGTACTTACGTATACTCTTCGAAGTAAATATTACAACCCGCAAGGGAAGAGAACAGTTTAAATCTTTTTCCATTTACAAGAAAACCATCTTTTTATAGTTTTGGTAAAGGAGTTTACTCCAAATAGCTCAACGGACTGAGAGTAGATTCTTATTATCTGTAGTGATTCTAATTTAGATAATTAAGAATGTATGGAGCTAAATATACCCGTAATTGTCGTACATAGGTAGGACTCTTATCAAACAAATAGCATCTCTTACAACAACATAAATATTAACTCTAAATTCGAATAAATTATCGCAATTATGCTGATATGATTTATGTTCAACTCAAGAGTATAATACATCATTAATTAATCAAATCAAAAGAGAAGACGACGAGAAAAATGCATAAAGGGTAAATAGTTTTCAAATCAAAATCTTGCGATGAAAAGTTCTTTAACTTGTCCATCAAAAGTTTTCGACAACATTTCACCAAATCAAAAAGTCATGGTGTAGTATTTCTTCTGACAGAAAATTAGGATAATCTTGAGAATTGCAAATGAAAGCGAAGCAACAAAGATGCCTGTTACATATCTAAATTTGTTCCAAATCTGAGGGCGAAAAGATACAGATGTTTTTTGGTTGTGTTAATGTCCATAATTTCTTCCTGAATTGCACCAACCACACATAACTCGGATAAAGACAAACAACCCTGAAGTCTATTATCGTTAATGTTTTATGATGTATGAACAACACATAAGTATAGCTCACAACTTTAATATTAAATCATGATATACACGCAACCATAACAAGGTAGTAAAATTAAATTCGTACTTTTACAGTTTGACGTTCTGCTTTTGATCTCAAGTTTGGAGGAGGAATGAATATAATAGACATGATAAGATTTTCCTTCCTCACCTGCCATTATTCAGTTTTAGCTTTAAAAGCATTGGATAATAAGTATTTCGGGGGAAGTACAAGTTGAAAAAAAATCGTTATTAAATTCGCACCCCTTTACATGAAAATGAATATTTCTACAAAGAAAGTCATTATATGAGATATAATCACAAATATTATTCTCATGAGGTATGGTGGCTTGAAACAAAACGATCTAATTATGTAGAAACATATATGAACATCAACATGGTGCTTCCTCCTTTCAGGACAGAAGATTGGGAAAAGGGGTTTCTTCCATGGTGTATCGTGTACAGGCTAATTTGCAATTTCCTGTCTTATTGCTGTAAAATTTTACAAATTATGCCTTAGGAAATGGTTATGATAAGGATTTTTGAAAGACTGAGAAAAAACCATTATGACATTGAAGCTATTTTTTGTTGAGAAATCATCAAAATAGCAATAATTATGGGAAATATAGCCTCAGTGTAAATTGCGTTGAGTTGATATGCAATGCTGCAACGTCTAAAGTGCGAACAACATCATCCTTTGAACGATTCGTATGAGGAAGGTTACAAGGTTCAAATATTTTTTTTACGAATGAGAGGATAAACATGAGCTTTGTGATAACCGAATCCGACTCGTTAGGGCGATAATTTTAACAAAATCTTGGCAACAATAATTAATATAAAATTATGAACGGATGCTTATTCTCAAAAGTGCTGGTTTGATTTGATAACACCTTCGTTTTTCGTTTATTATTATTTACCGGTTCACACCGCTAGTACCATTCTCTCCGTTAAGTAGTTTGGAAAATCTCAAACGAAAAATAATTGAAAGTTTCTTAATCATATAACAAAACGTTGTACAACATGAATGATAATTAGATTTACTCCATTTACATTCCCCTTTTCCCTCAATCTCTTCCCAATTTTCTTCTCTACTGGTCTTCAGTTTGAAAAGTTAAAAAAGGGTAGATTATAAAGGTACCGATGAAAAATTGCTTACAACTTTGACAACCTCTAGAAGCATAGTTTATAATTATCTTAACAACTTTAGTGGACCTGGGATGATCAAGATCAAATCGAAGGAGGATCAGCTAATTTTGCTTATTTCAACGGAATATTATTTTACCATTTAAATGTGATATACATCCACTAGAAAACTAGACAGTTCGTGGAGAGTTGAGCTTGATCAGAAGAACATATGTAAAATTTAGCAACATCAGTGTTGATAAACCTGAACCCGGAAAGCTCATCAGTCGTGCATAAAAAAACCTCACGTTTTCTGGTTGTGTGTAAACCTTAAGGAGAGCTAGTTAAAATTTTAATTTTACTCGTTATTACTAATCAGTCTAAATGCATAGAAAAGCAGACATTAAAAGGCTTTCTGTTTCTACCAAATGTATGCATGCATGCGTGAACAGACACTTACAGTGATGGACAAACGCACGCGTTTCTCTTGTACACAAGCTTATCCGAATCCAGTTTTTTGTACATTGCTAGTGTAGATTTTACGTCTAAATTAATTTGTGATTGATACATGATACTACTAAAGTGAATCCAAACATGTACGCACCAGGTAAAAAAAACAATCACAAACGCAGTTAAATATTTTAAATGCATGTTTAGAATAGCAAGTGGAATTTAGTGGAACCTATATTTTTAAAAGGCACGTTGTAGGGAACGAGCTGACAGGTGAGTTTATAACTTTTACCTTTCCCTCAGGGGCAATTATATTTAGGAAGATATTAGCTCAATAGTTCTGTTGTCAGCAATAACTCAAGACGATGAATGTTTTCTCGTGTAATTTTTTCTGACTCAACCGCAGCCTGTTTTTTTAGCAACCTGTACAACAGCACAACATAAGTTTAACCTTGAATAACCTTATCTATCATGACAAGTAGCGAAGCAGACAAGTTGTATGGAAGAAGAGTTACATTTATGAAAAAATAAATTTCCCATATAAAAAATCCAATCCATATATATATATGCGAAACTGGGAGGGAGAAGTAAATTAAAAGCGCAGATAATAAATTATGCATACAAGGGAATCGCACATTGTTTTTATTTTTATAGTATAACAACAGACAGACATATTATATCCGTAGACAGCAGACAAATTGTTGCTTTTTTTACTTGTCAGCTAGTTCATCTAAAAATGATTGTATCATCAAAGCTATGAAAAAAGTAAAGTAAATATTAAAGGAAAAACAATTAAACATTGAAGAAAAAATCGATCCTATTTAAATTCCAAAAAATCATGAAAACAAGTAGAAAAAATGTAACTAATGGGCATTCTTGTGCACTACCTGTGCAACTTTACATAATATTCTGACTAATTCATGCTTTCATCCTGGCTAGCGGGGACTACCTGGTGTTATGCTTTTTTTCGTTGCTCATAAAAAATAGCATCAGCCAAAAAACATGCCCTCTGCGTGGTGGATGTTTTTATTTTATTTTTTGTGGTTAAACCTTCTCTTGTACTTAGCATGCAAGCGTAACAGACCAAAAGGGTCGTAATCACGTACACGAAATAACATTTGCATTATTACGTGTACACAATATCGAGCATAAAGAAATATACAAGATGATATATAAAATCAACTAGGATTTTCAGGTTGCAATGATCGCTATCGCGAAAAAAATATAAACTGAGAAAGGCACAGGAAACGTCACCTTAAAGAACCGACATCAAAACTCATTATCTTAGCCTGCCTATAATATTGTCAGTACTCAGTATATTATCTGCACCTGAGTATCTCCATAATTATCGCGAAGTAGAAGAAGCATCATCCACCGCATCATCTCACGAGCAAAAGCATTTATCATATAAACACGGTACTTATTATTGCATATGATTGCTTTTACTTGTTGTAGTGTAAATGGACATTATAGGTACATACATATAGACTTTAGCATCAACATGACGGAATGCACATAAATGGGAAAATATATAGTGCAAGTGTCTGTGTGTTCAGCTCTACAAGTTAGTCTTATCAGTAGCCATCATTATTAAGATGGTGAGCGAAGTGGGATATTATAAAGACCACTTCTGTCGAGTTTGACTGTTCATTAGACCGATTACTGGTGAGAGGTACGGACTCAGTTTATTGCAACTCTAAACAACACATATTTACCTGTTTTTACTGATTATTTCCATGATATGACAAGCAAACAAGGTCTCCATTTTTAGATATTCGAACTCGACGTACTCTTTTATGCACATACTCCAAAGTCGAAGTCATTACTATTTTGATGAGGAGTTGACTAGCAAGTTTCAATTCAATTCAATCTCTCTGAGAGTCAGGGAGAACAGTGTTATTGATATTATGTATCAAGATTCTTATTAAATAGAAATAGTAATTATATCGACTAACTCTTTTCTACTTACGACTATTAGCAGTATAACTTGTACAACCTCATGTCGGATACTTCTTGTTGGATATGTTATGCATGTACGTGTTAGTGATGATGATATAGTGCACATAAAAAATTAAGAATGCAGCAAGAGTTGTATCAGCAGTGGGTAATAGATTGACGATAGATAACAATTACGGATCCCCGTCAGACCGCATACAATCATATTTCTAGCGTGGAAAGTGACTACATACGTGTATGCAACTTAGGCAAGTACAACTATGTACCTAAATAGTAATCTTGATTGCAACTAAAGATAAGAGAAAGAGCTTCAGAAAAATTCCGATTTTGTGAAAAAAATCATCCCCTAAACAAAAACATAAAATGGACATAATGCAAAAAGGGAAAACAAGTAAGTTGGGAAAAAGCGAATAGGATTTTTTTCTCACAATTTTTTAACGCTCTTTTTAATTTGCTTGAGGATCAGGTCAGAGTAAACTTGATGGTTTGATATGGAAGCTCGTTTCTTACTCAAATCTCTCTTTGCAATCTTTCTCGGGAGAGAGCAAGCGGAAGATCATGAAAAGTGGTGGCAGTGGCACTGGCCCAAGTACAAAACTAGGTATCATTTTCTAAACCACAGATCATTAGATCGAATCAACTAATTTTTATGAGAGACTGCTCCGCTCAGGTTTCACAAACTAGCAATTTGATATGAGGTGATAGGGTCGCGAATTCCAGTTGCAGAATGCCGACCGTATCCATAATGAACGTAATTAAAGGCTAATTAGCACTTTATACATTTATACAGCAAATTAGTGGGAGGTTGTGTTGTGGGGTCATTGGTCATTGGAAATTTTACTATTGTAAGATAATCATTGTAGGATGATGACTGATTCTTAAATGAGCGTCGAAAAATGATGTGCTAATTAAGAAATTCGATTCAACTTTATCTCGGAAGTGGGCGGGATGGTTTTTGTGTACTACATGCAATGTTTCGATTAGCCCCCGCTGACCTCAAAAAAATACTCGAAAACAAGATTTTGCCAGACTTTGAATTGCAAATAAGGCTCTAAAAGTAAAAGATATTAAAGAGGACATTATCGTGTCGTGTCAGACTCTCTAGTTATTCCATTTTATTTTGAAAGGATATAAAAAAACAAGTGCGTAACACGTAACTTCAATCAAACTGGCACGAAATACGCTTCTTTATTATTTCCCGTATAAGGATGCGATACCCCGATAAAAATCTATTTACTGGAACAAAGCTGCAGATTTTGTAGCTGACGTTGGTACAAACACAGATAAATTACGTTAGACACGTTATCCCCTTTTATATCAGAATTGAGCATAATATAAGCAGCGTTATATATATCAAAAACAACGAGTACCATACCATAAGCAGAGAACGATGAGGGGAGATTGAGCTCATTTTGTATTCATTGCTTAGCGTATGCTCGTTTTGCTTCAGTTCCTACTACAACCGGAGAGTCTTTATTATTTCCCGTATAAGGATGCGATACCCCGATAAAAATCTATTTACTGGAACAAAGCTGCAGATTTTGTAGCTGACGTTGGTACAAACACAGATAAATTACGTTAGACAACGAGTACAGGTTTGTACCATAACCAGAGAATGATGAGGGGAGATTGAGCTCATTTTGTATTCATTGCTTAGCGTATGCTCGTTTTGCTTCAGTTCCTACTACAACCGGAGAGTTCCATATTATCAAAAAATCTGTTGTCTTACAATCAACGAACTACAGCAGTACTTTTAATTTGCGTTTTATCATAATATCTAATTTCGCGTTATACTAAATCCACACTTGCGGGTTGCTACTATTCCACAAAGAAAAGGAAAAGCATTTGATGAGCTGTACTCTATCTTAAACGAACAATCTTAATTTAAAATTCATGACAAGTTGTCAGAATACATGGAAAGGTTTAAATCTACGGAAAGCAGACCATGCATCAATTTCTTTGATACACTTCAAAATTAAGACTTTCGAAGAAACTATCCATTTGGCCATGTACTCAACATCATTAACATTTAAAGATTGACCTTCCAGCTATATGGTAGCCAGTTATTAATTCTGTTAGCTTCTGTATGGCCAGCCTTATGGCCACAATAATACTAGGAATTGGCGTGATTATAATGAGAATTTTTTATATAAAAAAAACTAAAGTTACACCGAAACAATGTACTCTTGTACATCATACGCAATTATATTCAGGCATATTACGCACTTTCCGACAATTTAATCCTTCCTCTATGCTGATGCAGACAGTAGACACTGATATACACGTCAGTCACAAACCTCTTTTCAATTTGCACCGGAAATTAGTCAAAAGTCAGGCTTTCCCTATTAATTATAAGATTCGGAATAACTATTATTACACATTATGATAAGTGGGCTGGATGAAATAATGAAATGAAAAGTTATTTATCATCAACTTCCCAAATATATCATCATCCACACATCACTCCTCCGACACTGACATATACACCTTCAAGTGTATCCTATTTACCTACTATTACATCCATACATGGATGACTTTCCAGCCAGGTTTGAGCACATGCACCTACCTGAAGCAAGGCTAACAAGCAGAAGGAATTCTTCAGATAAACAATGAAAACTCCTTGCTCATTGTAAGTGTGATTAGGAAGGCTCCAGTAATCCATAAAGAGATAGAGATCTGCCAGATGAGAACAGAAGAAGCTGTCGGCTGTCGATATTTATAATTGCCAGACATAATAGAGAACTGAGGACTAGGCTTCAACGACGCGTTAACGTTTCCACTTTTCTCCATGCTGAAAAGCCGTCAGTTGGTAGAGGAGAAAAGGATTGCAATTTACTTTAATTATGATTACTGATCATCATCATCACTCACACAGAGGCTTGACTCATATAAGTTGTGTATTTTAGAGTAAGCATGAGCGTGCCCAATAATATCTAGAGAGTTCATCTGGAATGTGGCAAACACTTTACGTCATCATTCCAAACGAAGTACCTTAAATCTTCAACTGCTGAACATATAGCCACGAGCCAATGAGTTTGAGAGTCAAGTTTTAGCTAAACGATACACGCCTCAAAGGACAGAGCAAACAGAGGAACAGTTATTTTAGATTATTACGACAATATCAACAGAGCGCCAACAACATACGGACGTAAATACAAGCTACTCTTGTGAACCATCATCATCTCACCGGGAAATAAACAAGAGATGCACTTATCGCTCCCTTTAAATTGGTTTATTTATATAATCAGCACTTAGCGCCCTTCTAAACTTCACTAGCCGGGAAGAGTTAACAAGGCAATAAAAGCTCGTAATGGAGCGTTGAGGGTCATGTAAAGAGGACAATGAATCTGATATTTGCCAAAGATACCGGGAAAGCTTCTATAACTGTAATGAACAGATGACCTCATCTGCTGGAGCAGGTAAATGTGAAGTTTTTAAAAGTAACAGTTTAACCTTAAAAGTCCAAGATGGATCATTTAATCCAGTTTTACAATTGGGGGAATGCGTTCAGCTTTTTTTAAGGAAAAGCTCTAAATGATTCATCAAACGTAAGGTTTACACCCTGTACTTCTTTTGCTTTTGTCCCACCCAGAATTCGTTATATTACTAGTGTATAGAAGGATTTTAGTTTGTATTTTATTTTTTATTCTCACCTCTAGCTCAGTGACATCCTGTTTACCACATACATTTTACACTGTCTGTGTGACTTGAGACAATACAAACTTTACACGTTTTCCCCACAGCTACAACCCAGCCCAGCACACTTGGTAAGTGGAAGAGCAACAATCTATGAATCCCTAGGCTGGCTCATTCTGGGTGTTATGGCCTTTTCATCAAGTCATTTTTATCAGGACACGATCGGCAATAACTCAGATAAATTACTGCCAATGCCTGCTCCCACAATAAATGATCATAATCTTCGTGGAACGTTCGGAAACACGATTCACGTAGGGTTCCTACACACAACTCAACACATTACTCCTCACAGCCCTCCTACCACATTACATCTATTGCTTTCTGTGTAGTGTACACATGCCTCAATCCACACATGTAGTGCGGCAAGTATGTGTGCTCAGAAATGGAATGCAATTCGTCTCCAAACTACATTTCATTGTTGTCCTCTGTATCCTGAATAGTGGATGTATGCCCATTGCTTATATTGTATGCACGCCACTTTCTGCAATTTCCCGTTTGTGATGATGCCTTCTATGACGATAATAACGATCATGATGATGATGCTTTCTCCATTCGAAGTGGTGGCCGTACTGTAATATAGCGAATAGTAATCATAGTAGAGCAGTGTGGCATTCCCAGCCTTTTGTCCTCCGTTATTGCTTTTATTCCTTAAACGACATTTATTAACAGATGAACAGACAGAATCACTAATAATTTCATGTATATAACTCTTGTTGGAGATGAGATCATCAAAATTACAGGCTTGCTTTGGCATCTTTTCCGTCAACCATATATGTACCCTGTATCTTATACTCTTTTTCATCGCATTAAATTCTCAAAGCGCGCACATCTCATGCTACTACACATTTATACACATGGCAAATTCAACTCAATCTGGCACAAATGTCTAAAATATCCGCCTTCTTGATCGCCTCATTCCCTCATAGTGTTCTGTTTTGTTCGCCTCATGTCCCATCCTACTTTTGTATCTTTAAGACGTATCACACACAACCGTAGATGATGATATTCTCTTATAAAGTGGAATGGGGTAAGAAAGACAAGACGAAATGCTCAAACGTGCTACACGTACGTACATGTGAGCAATACATTGTATCAATTTTCAACTTTGTCTTTGATACATGTTTTGCTGGTTTAAATGCTCGCTTCCTTAGAGAGAACACAAAAGACACACAACTATGCTCACACAGAGCTCCTCTTCCCGTATCAGGATCCCTTTCACAAGGTACATTTATAAAACCGTGATCACATAGACAGGCACAAGCGGAGGAGAGACTTTCTATGAGGCAGAGAACACACGCCGAGATAATGTTATTATTACTCATTCTTTGTCCATTGTTTCATCCTTTTCGGTTGTGTGATTGTGTCAGAGTGCCGTTTAGAGGATTTTACGGCTGTCTTTGAGTCTCCTCATCCATTTATTTCCATCTCCCTTTTCTCTTTCCATCTCGCAATATCTTTGGAGTTGGTTTGTCTCTCTGTGTATCTCTTTTTCTTGCTTCCTTTATATATTTGCCTTGTATCTGGAACTCTCTGTGCTGCTCTCCATACTATACCACTATGATCACATCCCTTTGGGCTTTGCCTCCCTCATAGTAGTGGTTATTTAATAAGTGACGTCTTTAGTTTGACATTTTGGCTCTCGGTTAATTTGTGATATCCTCCACTAGTGAATTGCCTACTTTTCCTTTTACCTCCTTTTGTCTCATCTTTCTTTGTCAAAGCTTTTTGCAATCCGCACAACACCACAGCGGCACACATACACACACATCAACCCTCCTTCCCAATTCATTACAGGATGCCTACTTTCATAAAACATTGTCTCAGAGAGGCATTTTCTCTGGAATGACGTTGCTTAGATTTTCAAAGCGAAATTCCCACTGGTCCAATAAATGATAAGTAATCCGGTGGAAGAACGCTGATAATGGGGATATGTGTGTGTGCGTATATGAAGGAGTCATTTATCATTTCACATTCACAAGTAAACTTTACAAAAGCCGTGAAATATGCAGGACGTATGAAACCTCTTTCGGTGACAGGGAGTTTATAAGGACCGTGTAAACTTGTAATATGAATATGAATACGAAGTAGGTATGTACTTGTAGTTGAAACAAACTGGCTGTACAGTTGGATTAATTAATTACTCGAGTTTTCAAGAAGAAAGTATAAGTTCACCAAATTTTAGAATCAGATAAAAAAATATGTGGGTATTTCCAATGCTTCTCACAACAGAACTTAAACGTAGAATATATTACTGTAATATACAAGTAGATTTATTGTATACAGAATAACTGCATGAACAAGCATGGACTAGAGGGGTATATATTTCTTAGAGAATAAATATCTTTCCCGTTTAATCGGACTAACATCACGAAGATTTCGAGATGGATACGTTTTTTAGAATAAACACTGAGTGAACAACTATTTGCAATTAGCTCATTAAATTTTTCCGCAAACAGAGAGATTATTTTAGATCTTATGAAAACGTTTTTTTTTAAGTTACGCGTTTCCTGTAGATTTTTTTGAATAATGAATGCAGTGGACGTGGAATAAGTTATATTTATAAAATTTGTACGAATTTATTCAAAGGAAATAAGAAATCTATTTGTGAGTGTTAGAATGGAAAGACCCCGTAGGCGCTTTTTTACATTAGTATCAGATGGATGCATTTTTTGCTCGGGTGCATCACTTCTATCTACAAGGGTTACTAATTTCGACATGACAGTGTGAATGTTTATGTTTGTCTTCATTTCGAGGAAAACTCACCAAAAAATGTTCATTACAATTACAAACGTGTTGAATAAACTGGTTAAAAATTAAGACATGATGACATCATCCGTTGTTTCAAACAGCACAATAAAGGATTATGCTTTGTTTCAATTTTTTTACAAAAATTAGTAAGGCTCAGCGTACAAACAGTCTTAAGGTTTAGTTTATTTGAGGCAATCTAAGGATTAGCCTCCATCACTAAATTCATATGAGGTCCTGGGGTCATTCAGCGATGCGGCAAAACATTCACATAATACAACAAACGAAAGATATACTGTTCCAAGTTCCTGGAAGATGGGTTACGGTGGATGACGATAATGAAGATGATACATCATTCGC
>JAHZNA010001044.1:0-38252 GCA_027743935.1 Sinodicranocentrus sp. ZH6 | reverse complement strand
TAATTTTCCTTTTTATCTTGAATAAAGGAGATACATATAGCCCAACACCCACTTATTCTTGGGGATAGGGATCCTTGGTAAATGACTGGAGGTGACTTCAAAGGGTTTGAGGATGTGTCTACATAATGAATAGTGACTAGTGAGAAACATAGATAACTTCAGTGCTAATTTCATTTGGCAACCAGAGTGAAAGAAGAAGTTGGTGAAATAACTATTCGGAAGATGGATGGTGAGGATAGTGACTTGGAAAAGATTTGACTTAATCAAAGGTGAAAATTTCTAGTACAGTCATTATAACTACCTACTCGATACTCTCAACAAAGTGAATATACGTGCGACCGGAAGTGTGTACAAATTAGTGGCGAAGGTTCCAGAAAAGGGTAAAGTTTAACAGCAACCGAGATACGACCTAACCTGTTGCTTTCCCGGAAAAATATAAATAGTGTTAAATAAAGTGCATTCATATATTTCTCCTTTACAAGAAGTGCAAAACCAATTACACTTGTCACAACTGAATTTTACCATTTCTCCGCCAACAATTGGGAATTTGCTAAATTGCAAGTCAATCGCAGGGAGTAACAACCTACTATTACAAATCAACAAGTAGTACACTAGTACAACGACTTATTGCTAATCTTAATAATTAACTAAATGCTAGAAGTAATTAGCAATTTATGAAATGAAAGATAATATTGTTACATCAAGACAAAAAAGCACCAAAACCTGATTAATTTTCACACGTCAATCCTGTACCATAAAATAGTTAACCTGTTGGAGAGATGTTGCATGTGAAAACGGGAATTGTGCTAGACAAGTGAAGACAAACACTATAATTAGAACGAGGCAAAAATCATTGTTCTAGTTTTTTGTTTCACACATCTTCTCTGCAGTTTTTGTTGCAATTGTTACAGCATCCAGCTAATGAGTACTTGGATAACGAAACAAAATTCTCTCTGGAGAAAAGTGACTGCTACCTTACGTGCCCGAGTATTGTGTATAAAATTACAATAGAAAAAATACGCACGTGTCGCTGAATTAATTGATATGTGATACATGCATATTGCAGATTTCTTCAAGTAAACAAAAATAAAATAGGAATGAGAGTTGACCGCTAATCCAACCTGATAACTTTGATGTTCCACTGGAATCAATTTTGTTCCTGAAAAGTAGACAGAAAGAAAGCTCTCAATAAAAGGTGGGTTTCATCAACAACCAACATCACTAATTGTGAGATCTTGAATAAGTTAAATGAGGAATGTATGAGCTTGATCTTGATAAATCTATTGTGGTGGATTAATTACTGATAACATACACTTTTCCTGCTCATATTATAGTTATATAAGCTAAAACAGCAAATTCTAGCCTAGTGTGAAAATATATTTCAAAACAACATATTTACTTGGCTCAGGACACTAAAAGGGAAAGGCTTTCTCTTTATCCTACACTTGTGCAAATTAGATTTAAGCGTGATAATATAAATGCATGTAACTAGTGTAAATGATAAATGAGTGAAAATCTGCAAATATTGTAAATTGAAAGTTGCTTCAGAAAAATAGCAGATCTAATTAGTTCAAATCAAAGTAATTCAAAACAACATCCGCACTGAACCACTCTGTATGGATCATACTACCAAATGTACAAATTTTCCAACTAGAAGAGGAGACATACATTAACAAGCAAAAGCAAATATTCTTGTCCAAGGAGAGGAAAGTTGAGTTTTATGCACATCTGCAAAATATATCGACTCATCTCTAATTCAACTTTATCGAGTTATTCCTATTTGATAGTACCGTTGTAGGTAAGTAAAAACTAATTACAATTGAGCAGGTACATGTGGTTAGTTATGTCATTTGTGCTATGATCAATCATCAAAATTAAAAGTATACCTCAATTCTTACCTTTTGTTAAAACACGTGCGGGAGAGGGTTGACGACATTTGGTTGACCTTTTCAATTTATCGCAATTCAGCTCTCGCTTCAATTCACGCGAATCGCAAACTTCAATTCATTCATAATTTTTAACATTTATTTCTCAACTTTACAAAGAAGCAATTTAGACTTCTTTAAACATGTTCATTGTTCTAAATTCAGAACGCGGCAGCTCTTATCTTTTACTCAAGTTAAATGCAAATAGTGTCAAGTCAATCAACAAGGCAGTCTGAGTGAGCAGAGAAAACTCATAAAACGCATTCATTAGTAAATGAACTGGAAAAATCTGGTTTAGCCGCTCTACAGAAAGCACTCACATTTTTTCTACAATAGCGACAAATTCATTTACGTTTTAATTATCATCTTTCGGTGTGTCGTTTTAACTTTAACCAATGACAAACTACGTTCTTTAAGTTTGCAAAGTACAACAACTGATCTAAACTAACGAAATTTTCGCCTTGCTTTTCCCGAATTTTCCATCCCGGTTTTACAGTTAAATGTGATAACGTTGTCCGCTTCGAAGGAAAAGGTTTATTTTTTCACTTTGTCATTCATCAAACCGTATCAGTGAACTTTATTCATAAATTTTCTAGTGTAAATGTTTCAAAACTCGCAATAAAGTTGTATATAGCCGCAAGGCTGACAAAATGGAAAGATAAAATTAAGTCGAGTCGTAGAAATGTAAATCGATGTATGTAGTAGTTGAAAATTCTTCAATNTTGTATATAGCCGCAAGGCTGACAAAATGGAAAGATAAAATTAAGTCGAGTCGTAGAAATGTAAATCGATGTATGTAGTAGTTGAAAATTCTTCAATATATTTGGCCAGCTATAAGTTTGTGTAGTGAGTATGGAAAAGTATTGCATTAAGGATAACAATTTACAGATTTTTCAAGCATTTAAAACGTATCGTTTTAAAACGTTTTTAGAAGCTGGCAGCATATCGGAATTAAAAAATTTTGATAACTAACGTATGTGAATTTTTTTTGCCTTTTTGCACTTCTAGTTAAGAAGCGTCAATAAATACAAATCCCCTCCCTTAAAAATACATAACAGCTTTGATACTTTCACTTCGCCAAGTTTCCCTTTTTCAGCTATCAGAAAAACAAAAAAATAAACTGTTTACTGTACGAGATCCCTTTATTGCGTGATTACATAAACAAACATATACTGTACAACGGAAGTAGAAATGTAGGGACGTGACCGCAATGAACTTGATATAGATAAACTGTACCACATGAAATCTAACACCATACATATATAACATAGACCTAGAACGGAAATGGGCAATTAATATAGCGAACCTAGTTTCTTCTCTGATATGAAAAGAACTGGAGTAAACATGATACATTTACATGTACTCCATCATATCCCATAAAAGTACCTAGGCTTCTTCCTGGAATAACTTATATTGGTCGACTTTTGGAACCTCAACTGTTACAAAGTTGACTATCATCGATCACTAGAACTGCTTTGAACCTCGAAAAGTAGAGCTCCGTGTGGCAAACCATGTGTCTTTCTTAACCTTCAAAACCATTTCATGAGTAAAACCCCAACGAATAATATGGGCTTGCGTAGTGAAACGCAAGTCATACACAAAAAGATTGTGAATAAACACAAAAGCCAAATACAATTTAGCACAAGCATAACATGCATGTATTGAAATATAGGTATACATAGACGATTTTGAATGTGTACACCGTGAACGTATCAGATGTGATAAATTTTAAATGGACACTGTGAGGCTCATGCATGGTTGAAGTATATTGTCAATTCTTTGGTATGGTGTGTGTGTCTACAGTCTACATGTGCGACCGACGAGAGACCACTGATATCGAGCCGAAACGCAAGTAAGGAGTGTGTGTATCTAGGTAAAAAGAAGAAGACTTTCATGTTACAACTTACAACTACATGCTAGAGCAAAGCTCTTCTGCCATATTTATTGCCAAGTCGAAGCCGACATATCAAGGTATAAAATTCATTATGGTCAAGACTGTTTGCCAGTTTCAGCCTGCATTTTCCTTTGCTCGTATGTTTGTTGATGGTATTATTCCTTAACATCGCTATCGCATAAATATTTTAGAATGTCAGGAGGAACGAAAGAAGCTTACAGAAAAGGTTTCAGCGTGGCTAGATAGCTAACCAAACCAGAAATTGAACATCGTTTAAAATTCCTGTTTCAATTTTTGCAAAATACTTTGCTTACCTCTAGTACCAACACCGTGTCAGTTTATGAGATTCAAAGATACACACTACTGGCAACAAGGTTTTTTTTTCTTCTGAAACGCAACTCGTTACAACGATAGTATACACGTTTCCTTGTGTATCATCGTCATATAAATGTAATATATTCCGTGTTTTCAAAGCACGGCGAGGATTGTCATATGTAATTGTAATGTGATGATGATACGCTTCGTCTTTACTCTGCGGCTTCTTCCTCGACAATCTTTAACAACATTTTTTTTCACAATTGTTCTTCTTTCACTTGAGTTCACATGTTTGATGAAGCGCCCAGCCCGGCCTGAAGTTCAATGTATGAATTGAATAAATCGTGTTTGTATGAAATTCATTTCATACAATAACATTCACAGTGGATGCTTTTTTAGGCACACACTTTGTCATAATAAGGGTTTAAGCGTGTACAGGTCTCATTTCATGGGAATAGGGTTCAGAAGAAGCACCAGGCTAGATTTTGGTATACCAGTACAGTGTTAGTTTTACACGTTAATTTTCATTTTATTTGCATAGCTTAAGGCTGCATAAGCTAGTTTATATAATAGACATGTACTCAACGTTCCTTTAGATGTAGAGAAATTCCATTACTGCATCTTGTTATTATTATTCTACATGTGTTGTTAGTTGTTATCCTCTCGGTTTTCTTTGATTGAAGTTTCTTTATCATGCTAACTGTTCTTCAAAGGAATTTCTGGAAAATTGAGGGAATTATCGATGTAGGGTTATGAAATTTGACGTCGCTTTGGAATCTCGACAAGGGGATCATTACATGCGTTAGGATTTTTTTAGCCTGAAGGTGTATGGGAAGAAGGGAAGATATTTTCATTATTTTCTTTCTAGGGATTTAATAGGAAGGAGCGATAATAGGAAAGAGGGAAAACATACCATTTTTCACTCACCCTCTAATTACACGATTTACATACGTAATATGGATTTAATAACGTGTTTAGCCAAGTCTCATTTTTCGATATTTAAAAAAATACTTTTTATGCCAAAAGGAGGCTAACGAAACGATAAGCTGGAGAGTAACTGAGTATCATTCTCGTGCATATGGATGTATTGAAAATTCCAAAGACTAAAATAACGGGTAAAAGTAAATACCTGAAAACACGCGATACCAAATAGATATTTGTTTTACAATGTTAGTTATGTCTTTTCAAGCATTTCAAACGAGATGACTGTAATTTTCTTAATAAGCATCATACTGAACAGTGAGTTGATATATATGCATGCTACTATAAACGGTTCTTTACGTGGGTTAAACAAGAAGAGGAAAAATCACAATGTACTAAATGTGTAATTTCTGTTATCTGTTTTGTGATTGAAATAAGTTTCGCCTTATAACATTCCTTGCATTTTGATGAGCAAATAATTCACTAACTTGTACCAATTCTATAGTTTTAAAAAATCAGTCCGTCCGTACACAACACAAATATTGTTAGCATCTCCCATTTATTTTATCCAATAATCCCGGGAATGTTAAAAGATACGAAAAGCATCACATTCAAACTTTGGACTTTGAGATATTCCATTCCAAACATTAATTCCGTGCTCGATCCTCAAAGCAGCATATAAATAAGTTGCTCGTTCATGACGTGACGACTACATTTAATTAATTTGCATTTCGCAGCTTGCATGTGACTCGTTTCTCGAGGGTGCTATGAGATGCGTAAGAGATGCTCAACAGTTTAACATGTGATCTTGTTATAAACTGAGTAAGTGGTTCTACTATTGACCCATGAAAATTTACTGGTATTGACTGGAAAAATCTCAAGAATTCTCGTACTCTCTTTCTCTTCTCTTAATAATAGGTGACAAAAACATCCCACCAATATTCTTCTCTACTCATCGAATCCTCTCACCAGCTGCCTAAAGTTTTTTTCGGACTGGACATGGCTCTTTTTTCTCGCAGAAACAATATCACAAAATGTACATAATCAGCTATAGGGAATAATTCTCTAAAGAAAAGTCGACTTTTACGGTCAACACAGGAGATACAAGTTGATGACGATAATCCTACCATTTAGTCATATTAGAGTGGCAGCAGAATGGCTTACGTATTCAAATTCAAATCGTGTGATCTCAACATGAATGATGTTCCGCGTTGTTTGCTTCGTTGAACTTGAAAAGCTAGTTTTGGAATAATGATAATAATATTATTAAGAGCACCTGTGTTTATTCTTCTGATATTTGTATTTTATAATATACTCCTGCTATTTTTTCACTCTGTCGTTACTCGTTCCTTATTAAGGTGGTGGCTGGTTAGTAGCTGTCGTGTTGTCGTGTCACACACGTAGGTAGGTAGATTGAGGATTAAAGTTAACACACACACAAGCATGACAAGGCGGAGAAGATGTTCTCTGTCTTTTCGACACTTTTTTTCCTGTTGCCAGTCACAAACTGAGAATCTCCCTAATATTGTTTGCTATTGGCATTGGCGGTTGATGGTGTGATTATATAAAGGAAAAAGAGAACAACTCTAACATATGAAAAACGCTTTCTATTCGGTATAGATTCACATTTAGACAACATAAAGTACAATGATGAGCTGGCATGTCATGCCCAATACATTTCCTCCCACACGGTACATACAATGCGTGCATGATGTGCTCCTCCGATCTGTGTCTGTTTTTGGTAGTGCAACTCTTCAGTCCTCTTCAAACTTTGTGTAATGCTTTTCCCGTCTTCCCAATCGAGTACCTGTGGCAAGCAAGCTCATTAAGTGATGTAATGCAAACACAAACAAACAACTTTTGTATTTTCCTCAGCTCTTCTGTTCCTTGTGTGGGTATTTTGGTTAATAACGTTGTTAGGTGGTAGGTTCCAATGCAAACATGCAGGGGCAAAGTGCAAAGCAATGTTGATGATCTAGTTTCTTTATGTGTTTTAGATTAAAACATGTCATACGCATTGCTAATCCCTTTTATTAAATATTAAATAAAAAAAGGATTGTTAAATGCTTAAATTATTGGTTAACCAACTCCAGAATAAAGTTTACGTCATGCTACAGACTTTGTAGAAATTAAAACAAAAATTCAAATCTCCTTGCACTTATTATGCAAAGGGGAGAAAACGGTAAAGTATGAAGTATGGCAGGGTTGCAGGTAAAAGATCATTTTAATCTTCATTTAAAACCTCATCCCCTGAAAAATAAAGCTGACAAGTTGTGTACTTGATGGAATAAATAAGTTTACGACAAAGATCTCGTGTTATTTACCCTAGGCCTAGGCACATTGCCAATGTTTTCCATGGTTGTGTTCATTTCAATCGACAGCTCGTTATGTCTGATATCAATCCAAAATGTTGGTTAGCATCATTCCTTGCTCAACTTTTATCTCAGATATTCGTAAATGCTCTTAATAGCATGAACTCATCTTCCATCTTGAAGGTGTTTAGAGAAAAGACAAAAATGACATTTCCGTTTCAACTTTGACAGCCGAAGAAATTCCGAAATTTTCGGCAGCGCTCAACCTTCTTTGAGTTTTTATCGGGATTATGCCTACTGATGAAAACTTGTTGACTTGGGGCTGTGTTCTGCGCATTTTTAGCATCTCAAAGAGTTCCACTGGTGACCAAGTCAAGTCATTTGGTTTTTATTGACTCAATGAAGTGTTCCGCGTAGATATGAAGTAACTCTCCCTTCCACTTTGTGCTTTTTACATCCTTCCTGAATTCTCTCATACGCAATAGACTCATCGTCACTTTCCAATTTAACTCGGTCTCCCTCTAAATTTTCCCGTTATTCATTCCTGGGCACTCTAATTGCCAATTTCAATTACAGCCGCCCAGTGATTACGGTTGACGTTAGGGGACTAGTGAAGAAGTGAATGTTGAGTGTATCAAAGGATGCATGCCCCTCATCGTGAAGTGTGTAATTATTGAAAATCCAAGTAATTTCCTGTTGCTGGTTAGGCTCCGCACTATGTGGAAAAGGATGAGACTCATGACATTCAGTGCAAAATGGGATTACCAAAGGAAATATGGCTCGTTGTCTTGTGATGACGGTAATAACGCGGTGATAATGACAACGAGTAGGAAAATCATTTTGCCGGCTAAATGATCACGACCATTCTAAAAACCCTCCAGATATGTGAAGTCAATAAGCTAGGGAAATTTATCGGAATACGTTCCTACCAGAGGAAACTCCTTTAGCCATTTATTCTACTTTATGCTGGACATGGTTGAATGAAGATTTTCTGCTGGTGTTAAATACCACATCAGGCACGGATCTCACTGCGTCAGCTCATACATTTTTTTAGAAGATTGCAAAGTCCACACTAACTCAAAGGATTTAAAAGCTGCGCATCCCAACTCAAGCTTTTCTTCTCACTCCTCTACCTCTTCAGCTCAGGGTATTAAATGAAACAATTTGTGAATCTCCGTACGGAAAACCCATAAATGTCAGTTTATGTGCTCATGAGTGGAGAAAGGGAGTATTTTGGCTAGATTCTCAATTTATGTCAGCAAGGTGCTAATTAGCAATAATTTAGACATGAATCATCAAACAAGACTGGAGTGAGAGGGGATTTTCTGAGGTATCAGCAGGTGTCCGCTCACCGTGTCGTGCTGTGTGTTTACCATGCTTCGTGTTTTCCGTTCACCATGTTTTAGCTTTGGCTAATAATCCTACATTAATATTTCTCTATTTTCTACGTGTGTGTTTGTGAGGTTCACATCTACAAATGGAATATATATATTTATGCATGCATATTATGTATTTCAATGTTACAGACGGGTCGAAACTATTTTAGCATAAATTGTTGGTGTTGCAGTTTATTGTGATATACTGACACTGACTGAGGATAAATACTTCTTTCCGATCATATTTCTCCTGGGGCTGTCTACCTCTGAAAACCTTTTAATTTTGTAACAATCCCTTTCTCCTGTATGGTAAACAGAAGTTTTGAAAAACAACGAGAAAAAATAATAAGTTCTAATAACAAAGTAAAAAAAATGTTTTCCCTGCTCCTGTGAGCTATAGAGTTGATTGTGCACTATTATTATTATTTCAAGTTCATTCATTCACAAGTTCACATGGCGTGGCTCTCTCTCCCAAGCCTAGCCACGTAGGCACATCATTTCATTTTTAATAACAGCCATGTTTGTTAAAAAGTGGTGAGTACTCATTACTCTCAAGTTTACGGAGGAGTTGAAAGGGAAGATAAAAATCAGCAACAATTTGTGTGAAAATTATGAACACGCAAGCAAGGCAGCAAAGCACAAAAGTGCATATTACTTCCTATAATATTGTACAAATTAAAATGTTCCTTGTCTTGTCTTTCTCTTCAATTAAAATAATCCCCAAGTTGGGAATGATTTTGAGAAAGGAATATTCGTCAGTATACAGTCCCTTGAAAGGAGTAACGAATGGTACTCTGTAATTGCATAATAAATGGGTGATAGTAATTAAACTCAAGTAACGAATTATTTGTTGATAGATTTTTTCCCTCTGCTGAGTAATGAATGTGCTATTCATGTCTGTTTTTTAGATTAATTTGCAAGATTAGTCCAACTTTAATTTAAGTAATCACACACACACGTATGGAATTTTCTTTGGCGTTTATTAGCTTAACAAGAGTATTGAGAAGATTGTATAGTTGACAAGTGTGGATAACTCAAGGTGCGAATGCTTATACTTTGTAAAGTAGGAGTTTTCTTGTGTGCCTTTGCATGTGAGTTGTTTTTGTTTCTGAATCTAATTTAATTAGAAATGTTCTGGGAATTTGCGGTTTTTTCAGTGGAGCGATTCCTTCACGCATTTTGCCAAAGGAGGATTGTACAAGCTGAGGAGTTTGTATATCACACACTTCTTTTTTCGCTCTTTGTTCTAAATCATGTGAGCGAACCACCTAATTGACGTGTTTGTTAAATAAGTTATCTTCAACACGAAACACAAATGGTCATGTTATTATTGTGGCATGCAATGTAAATGGTTTAATTAGGCTGTGCCTTGTATCGTGTGGAACACTAGTAGAATCTCTGCCCATTTTGGACTCATCTACCTAGAAAAAACGAACTCACGCTCCCGTAATCAAGTTAATACATGTGTACATTATATCATTAGGAAAATTGAGCAATTTGAAATTTAACTGCTAAAAGTCTTTAAAGATTTTGCTTTGGTAAGGGGATTAAATGGATGCCTTTATTTTGCACAGTTGACGAGGTAGACTGTATGCAACAATATTGTCGTGCAAAAAAAGTCGCTTTGGCGAAAAGTTCAACATAGACGATTAATAAACATACGAAGACGGGTGAAGAATAAAAATCACTTTTACTCAACGTTGTTGATCTTTGTGCGGCCTTTGACACATGGCTAAATCTAGTTTCAGCATCAGCACATATTATGCTTGGGTTATGGCAAGTTTGACACATGCGATTTTTCAGAACTGCTGATGAGCAATTCTTTCGCGATTTTATGAGAGTGATAAAACTTAGGCGATTTTTTATATGACGCTTACTAATTACTCTTGCTCTTCAACTTTAACCCTGATTTATCTGAATTATTTCATAAATGGTATACCATTAGTGTATAGTTAAGCATTATTGCTACAGTAGTTAGCAGAGTTTATTTGTCACGTTAGCTTCTACAAGGGAATTTGCTGCGAAAGCAACCCTATATCATTGCCGTTCTGTGGTAATCAAATTGATTTTAAGTATTTTATTTATTTCATGGTGATAAAAGGTAGGTGCACCAATGTGAGGTTAAATTTCACAAGGATTTCATAACTGCGATTTGGATTTAGAAATTACTCATTTTTTTCATACCAAGAAATCATTACCTATAAATAAATACATGAACTCATTCACGAAAAACGTTTAATCTTTCTATTGAATGTAGACTTCGGTGGAAGTCAGAATAACAGCATATTACGCAAGCAAAAGTCGAAATGCATGTTTTTCTGTGGATTTAAATGCTTAAAAATATGGGCATACGTTATTTACACACTTTCTTTCAAAAAATTTCATACAAATCAAACCCCTTCTCATGAATGAGTTTGTTATTTTTCCGAGTTTCCTGTGAATTGTTATCATTGGGCTGAGTCAGCCAGAAGATTTTCATGTTTTTATTTTTTGTGCAATCCGAAGCTCAAGGTTCACGGAAATAATTTCACTACGTGTGAGTAAGCGAGCGATACCGTTTAACTCGAGAAAACATTTGGGTTGGAGAAGAGAAAGGGCAAAAAATCAACATCTGTGTTAGTACAACAACCCACTCACTTCACCAACGAGCAAGCTGCTCTTTACACAGTCATCTGTGGAATGGCTTATTGACCATCCTACGCACATCCACAAACTCTTGTCATCTGCCTACACGCAGAAAATATCATTATGCTTGAGAGTGATCCCGATCGGGAAAACTCTCAATGCTCCTCTTTCCCTTATTCCAACCATTTTCTTGTTTTCTGGCAGGCTTCATGTAGGAAATTGCTCAATATTTGAACAAGCCAAGTGCACAAGGGAGAAATGGAGAGGCGTAATGAAATAGCTTAAAATTGTTTGAATTGACGTACACGTCATCTCGGCGCTATGGCTTGTCGTGAAGCCTCATCCTTGGCGAACAATTGCGCTTAATTTATTCCGTGAAATGAAGCGAAGGATAATATACAAATAACGACTCTCACGGTGATTGCTTCAAAACAATATTTTATAGGGAGTGAAAATACAAGTTTGTTTACAAGAATGTCACTGATAAATTAGCATTTTCCAAATTAATATGCATGACACTAAATGAGTGTTTTTTTCTGGTTTGTTATTTCCCTTGTCCACTAATTGATGTTTATGAACTGTTGGGCCAACCATAATTTTGATTAAATTACTTTTGATTACTCTACAGCAATTAAAATAAATTGTTATTATTATTTTACCATGTTTAAATGCAGTGTGACAAAATGAATACAATTTGGGGAAAATTGAAGTAAATCCTTGGGGTAAAAAACTTTTTCATTTGAAGAAATCCTGTATCCACGTTGCATTCTATTACCCGAAAAGTGTAAAGTTAGAAAAACTTCAAAGCACTCTAAAGGATTTCCGAGAAATTGGAAAGTATATACCCAAGTGTGACCTTCTTGGTGGGTCCAATCTAGCTCAAGAGTTTCCAAATCGTTATTTCTTTTTTGAGGGAAACTACTTCACAACTGGAAATTTCCACTGTTATCAAAACCATATAAGAAGTGGAACAGATATTCCATATGCACCGAATTTCATTGCATCTCAGAGATTGAGTGTTCTTGTTGGTGATGAAAATATGCCTTTTCAAGTCCGCTTGAGTTTCCAAGAAAACCTGTAGCACTTTCAGAATGTGGGCAGCAGAGGGGCGTACATAAAGATTTCATTCGTATGCTGCTAATACATGGTAAGTTGTTCAACTATCGATTCCTTGTATTATGCACCCTGTGGAGTTATAAAATCGACAAAGAAAAAGCTCTTAAAATTGTTCTGTGAAAGGTCAGTCATTTGTATGTGAACTGATTCATTCCTCAACTTCGTAAATTGTCAGAATCAAATATCTAAAAAAAAAACATCTCTTGGTCTGATTTCGTCCCCAGAAAGATTACTTTAAAGCTGATAAGCATCCATGAGCCAATTTTCTAGCTTGCTGCTTATAGTGCTTATGCTTATTTTTCTCTTTAACCTTTACAATACACTTTCTGCAATGAAAGGAAATATACATTGGAAATATCTGAGTTTATGTCTTCAATCGTGTGTATAGTGGAATGGTATATAATTCCGAGAAAGCATCATTCTTTGGTTTCTCCCCTTTTAATTGTGATTACTAATAAACCCATGAAACGAAACAGGGAAAATCGCAATAATTGAAAAAAGACGAAAAAATCACGAGAGAAATTGAAACTTCCGTTGAATCGTATTGACTAATCCTTAAGAAACATCAAGAACGTGGATATTTTCTGCAAGTGTGAAAAATCCTTTGCAGATGTGGAGCATCGTGATTTTTTGGTACGCGAGAAAGCCTTTCGTCCTCAACAAGAATGGTTATCGCATCCTTGTATATATGTTAAAGTGATCGGTAGGAATATAGTAAAGCCTTTCATTCAACGTGAAACGACTATCAAACACAAATAGCTTAAGCAAACAAAAACTCTATAGCTTCAAACGTGAAATGTTTTTCGAATGAAGGTGATACCAAAGTTAAATTTTTGTTTCACTAAAAACACTTTAACAGTTATCTGAGGAATTTCCACAATTCAAAGAAAAACAGCGGAGTAACGTGTAAACAATCAGGGAAACCATGTATCACGGGATTCTTTGTGATTGTAATTTAAAACAAAGTATAATCACAACACAACATGATCACCAAAATCGAATGTTTTTATCGGCGACTTACATAAAAACCTCTTGTTAAATAGCTGGGCTGTTTTACTGTACAACAACGCTGTTACAGGAAAGGAGCAAAAATATATATGTACATATATATTTGCATGAATATAAATCTTGGTACGTAGTTTGCAGTGAAATAAATGTATCTTTCTGCAAATCCAGTGGTTGCAGTGGTTTCCTTTTAGGAAAAGTAGGTATCCTTAGGTGATTTGTGTATTCAAGTTATTTTTCAATTTAGCTGATTGAAACCGAAAAGGATTTTGGGACAAGAAAACCTTCAACATGTGACAGTTGTATAGACTACTAGATAACGAATGAATGGAAAGCGCTAAAAAAATCTTTCCCGGGAGAACTTTAGCTAAGCTGAACATTTCATCTGAACTTTTTGTAAAATATCTTCTATAAATGGAAAAGAGACAGTGGCTAAAATTTCTCTTGAAGCCTTCACACAACTTTCCCTCGTATTCAGTAAACTTTTCCCATTAGCATACATGTTTCAACTAAATTTTCGCTACTGTTGTGTGTTCTATTATTGCGATAGACGTACGAGATTTCAAGTCTGGAAAATACATTTCCCTTATTTACATAACTAAGAAGTAGTCAGGCAGGATTGTTTGTTGAAAGGAGAAAGATTTTAAATCTATCGCGTCGTGTGTTGCATTCGAATGCATGTAGCCTAACAATAATAGTTTCCTTTCAACATGTGACTCTGGATGGAGCTGAATTTTGAATGTGTAAATGTTGAAAAATTTGAATTGGGGCGACGCAATAATAATGAAACTTTATAAAGTTGAGAAGGAAGCACGTGCTAGTGCATGTGATTCTTGGGTGCAGTCTAGAAATAGTACAGAAAAAACTACACACTTGATATAGGGAAGGATACGTGATATGCTTATGTTTTTTTTATTTTATTTTTGTAAAAAATGCATTGACACTGTGCTATAAACCTTGTTTCTTTCTTTTTCCTTTACAGGTTGATCAGGTCATCCTTCCTAGAGGTTTTATGTGCAACACACAACTCCGTATTTTCGGCCTGGAATCGTTGGAAAAGTTTTCGCAGTCACCTCTTCATCTTCCAGAATACCCTCTCTTTTACTTTCCCACTTCATCCAGACAACAGAAGTGTCTTTGAGGGCATTAAAATCGAGTAGAAAGTCAGTTTGAGAAGTTGGATTTTTTTTGTAAAAGCCGACACCATTCAAGAGTCAGTAGAGCCAAAGAAATCCACACCGTCTCTGCTTCATCCACACGTGTCCGCCATATTTGTTGTCGTTGTTATTTGTCAGTGTATCAGAAAGTTTTTGAGAAGAGGTTCACCCCAATGTGTTTTTATGGCGCAACGAACTTTTTTATCACCGTTACGGATTTCGGCCATCGCTGATATCATCCTTATTCTTTTCGTCCTCACTGGACCCACTTCCTTCCATTTTGCAGGTAAGAAAATGCTTTCAACTACCTACGTATTCAGGTTGCCCCATTTTCTACTCTGGTGTTTATAGTTTGCACACGGGTTTTCAACATCTTTTTATTCAAACAACTAACTCTGAAAGAAATTAAATGAAGGGTATGGTTTGAATTATAAATAAGCAAATATTTAATGCATCAGTCCAGCATGTATTCATTGATGAATAGAGCTTTATGAAAATATGGCTCATACCTACTTCATTCAGTTTTTTACCACATCTCTGATGATTTGATGATAATACCTACGCAAACTGTGGATCTCAACGTTTTGCTGATTTGCACGTGTGGAACGGAAGCACGTAGTTATTAAATCCTTGAAATCTAAATGAGAATATTTATCTCATTTTCATTAATTAGAGCATCATCCTAGTTATCCTGATGACGACGAAGATTTTCCAGTTGAAACGCCCATGATAACAATATCTGAAACATTTTGTAGTAACTAGAGCAGAATTCACTACATTGACTACGCAAATAATCCCTATACTCTATATATTTTACAGCTCTCTTAATTTCCATACCTCAATTAGCACCTATATGATAATACTAAAGTGCGTATTCAAAAATCCCACCCAAGAACAAGGGAAAATTCACTTCGTTCAAGTACATCTTTGTGCAAAAGTAAGGGAATATGACTTAGAGTCAAGAAAATGCATTGATTTTTTATATGATTTATATAAACCAAAAAACATAACCGCGATAAAGAACCAAGAGGAGAAAGGAATGCGCACATAATATTATCGTTTATGTTTGCTGTTCGGATCACGCAAATAAATAATATGCATGTAAACGGTAATGATACGATGATGATAATAATGATGCTCCTTTTTCCTCTTCTTCTATTACACATTTAGCAAAGGAGCGTGAATTAGCATTGGTCTTGGACTTTGCGCCCATTTTCCTATACCTGCATTTATACGTATTCATATACATGCAGGATCATGAATAACACCATAATGACGCATACCCAAAGCTACAAAAAACCTATACAATTGCAGAATATATATCAGATTTATGCAAACAAACAGATATAGAGTAATAATTCATCGTACCTAAAGCTTGTGGACAGCTTCTTAAAGAAAAAAATCCTACTGATGTTTTTTCTCCTCTCTTAAGTATTGATTATGAGGCTGAGGTAAAGCGTAGATGTGGAAGATTAGGAGGTGGTTCACAGAAGTGCGAATTGTAGCAGCTTTAGAAACACACATACACGAGCTCACTTATAAAGAAATATCAGTAGATAGTGAAATATCCCCTTCTATCCAGAAGCATCGCCATCTCATCATATGAAATCATTGCTTGGTCGTGGACAACTTTGCTTATGGATGTGCGTTTTAAAAAAATGATGTTGTTGGCTACTGACAAATATGGCAGCTGCTACGACACCATCTGCCTTACATGTTATACTCACAGACTTCCATCCCATAACATTTTCTGTAGTAAAAAATGTTTCAAGATCATGTGTGCATCAGCATGTCATCATATCATAAGAGAAGCATTAAAAATTCCAACCCAACTTGTAAACTGCATACAACAATCATAATCATGTTGTATATTAGGGCGCACATAAAGGCAAAAAAAATGTGACAAGGAAAACCAAATGGATATTTTTGGTGTGGAGAAGTAAACATGTATTTAAAAGACTTCACTTGGTCATTTTGTGGTCTTTGTATTTCTTATTGAGAGTTATAAAGCGTGCAAAGAAGGGAAATTCGGGAAGCAAGTAAATTGACCAAATTTGTTTAGTTTTTTATCGTGTCCTTCACAGTTAAGAGAGGTAGCTGGTACACGTGTGCCGAGGAATGCAACGTATTATCTGTTAACAAAAATTTTTGCCAATGCGCGTAAAAGCGGATTATACTCCTGCAGCTGCAGAATTGTCAACAGCAATTTTCATTCTAATAATGGCTGCATGCAGGCATGTTAACTGCGGACTCGTTGACATCAAATTACTCCTCGTTTCTTCTTGTGAGGTCTGATTTGTTTCATGAAGATGCATTAGCATGACTGTATATATTCGAGGGAGGATTGGTGGTTAATGGATGAACTGTGTGGGACATTTATCACTCGAAAAAAATCTGAAACGAATTTAACTGAAGTTTATGTTTAAAAACCATCCTTCTGGTCCCCCATCTCAGCTCAACCAGAGAGATTGCACTGTTAGTGAGTTAATGCGTTGAGAAAAACATTTGTTTGGATATCTATTAACTTCTGGGAAAGCAGGGTCAGACTTTAAATGCCGTGGAAATGTTTATGTCAATCACAAATCTTTTGTAGGTTGTTGAAAGCTAAATGATTTTTAGATTACCGACATTTTATCCGATTGGGGTTTGATTTGATTGAGAAGCAAGGGCTGATACTAAAGCTTATTTTTCCCATAACACAAAAGCATTAACATTTTTTCAGAACTGTGAGGATAAAATGCGGACAAAGAAAATTTAGAAACAAATTTAACTGCTCGTGATAAGGTCAAAGTAGACTGGATTTATTTTCCGGTTTCGTGTGCATCCGAATTGGAAAAGATTTTCGACTTGTTCCCGCTTCAACAGCTCTTGACACTGATCCCTTTTATTTTCGAACTTGTTAGAAATGACAATTGTTGGTATTCATGCTGTATTAGTATTGTGGTAAAATACGTGCTCCAGACCGAACAAAAGGATTTTGGTTTGACGGATTTGCTTGATGTTCGTGGAAATACACATGAATTTCTGGAGAACAAGCATTAACCCAAACTTGACACTTTTCAAATGATAAACTCACATAAGAACACACTTTTTGATTGATTTGAGAATCAAAATGTGAGGGATGTTACTGCAAACGTGTGAATGTAAAATTGGTCAGACTTTGAGCTAACATTCTAAATAAATCCAAGGATCAATGCAATTTCATCTTATGCAACCAGAACAGCACAAACAAAAATTATATATAAAACTAAAAATTCTGTTGGCCAGACATGATAAGCAAAAAATACCCCTGAACAGTGCTGCTTTTGATGCAAAAACCGAAGGAATCATGCACGAACACGACTGTCGTAAATAAAATTTGCCAAGCCCTGTGGCATCATGCATCTTCGTTTTATTACTATTACCACGCTGAGAAATTATCTCTTCTGGCTCACTCGTCGACATCAAAAGATTTTCGCTCTCTAACTAGAGTCAGACAAGGATCGACAACAATAGTAATATAGTATGTTAGATAGTCACTATTATTTTCTATTTGTCTATTTCTTATATAGGCTCTCGTATCAAAATGAATTTGAAGGCGTAAAGACTACTGTGTACTTTTCATTTACAGAAATATATATTTTAACTGTCTATTTTCTAACTTGTTGCAACACAAGCCCGGCGAATGATCTCCGAAATAAATAAAAAATATCTCTCGCCTCGTTAATCAACCAGTGTAACAATCATTTGTAGTAAAATACGCGTGACGAAATTATCCGATTTTCGTATTATCCAACAATTTCTAAATACACAGGAATGACATGGGAATGCGGTTTGCGCCGATAGTGAGCGAAGTCCGTGTTGCTTGTATTGTCAGAAAGCCTGTGCCAGGAGCAAAGAAATACTACAAACACTTTTCATTTCTATTGTTGTCCTTTTTCTCCTCCTCTCTCACAACTTACCACTTTTTTGTTGTGGGATAGCACAGCAGTTTTTTGGTATTGGCAGATGCTAGAGACAAATAGGAGATGTTTCAGAGGAAAATGCAAATAAATGGAACATTATGCTGTAAGCAGATATGGGTAAAGCAAATAATGATCCTTGCTGCTTCCCAAGTTTCCATACAAAAGAAGTCATGTTCACATGTTGAATATCTAGTATTAAAGTTTGTATTCTTATATACCGGATGTCTCATTGAATTTTATTTTTTTGTAGAAATTATCCCTTGCATACAGCTCTAGGTATAAATAATATTGTATCATTATTTATTGTCACAGCGCAACACGCTCTTGGACAGAGGAGTAGAAAAAGTAGAAATTCGAAAAGGAGCTAATACTATTTTCCCCTTTATGATGTACGTTTTTTACAAGGAGTAGACCACAGGTGGGATAAACCATGCTATAATACTACGAATGCGTATCTTAGCATGAGATTTTTTCTTGTGGTAGCAGAAGCAATGGCGAGACTATAGTTTATTATGTTAAAATTCAACTTATCTCCTGACCAGTAAACTTCATGAAGGGAAAAAATGTTTTCAAAATCAGACAAACAAGGTGTTGGAAAATGACAGGTAGGGGGTTTTATATTTGTGTTGCAATAATAGCTACTACTTGCTACATACCGTATATATACTTGTCACGCATGAAATGGGAAGCAAATAGCATGGATTGTGATGTTCACTTATCCATTTTCTTTTTTTCTATTAAGGGAATTCATGGAAAATTGTGTAAAAAGAATGTTTTTTGAAATGTAAAAATTACTCTTTTTAAGTCTTTCAAGAGGGACATGGAAAATGAAAACTTAATTTTTGAATTTTTGAAATACTGTGATACTAACCCTGTCCTTCCATTCCATCAAAATAGGAGGGCTCAAGTGAGTATAAATTCATGTATTGGCAAAAATGTCCTGCTAGTGTGGTATTGCGCATTTGGCTTGTTGTGCAACTTTTAATGCCATCAGTATCAACCAACTAATAACAATAACACATCACGCCAACAAACTTCTCTTGAAAGGATTCTCTCTTCTCTGAAAAGGAGATTGAGAAAAAAACTGAAACTGATTTTTCGTCAGAAAAGAAAAGTATCTGGACTTATACTTGGTATACATCTACCTTAGTTTGTTTGTGACAAAACTGGCAATCTGCTAAAAAGCTAAGAAACTAAATTGTCACGTTTGTTTTAACAAAAGCTAAAATGCAAGGAGGGAAGACAAGGTTTCATGTATATGACGTGTGATTGTACCACCATCCACTTTTGAATAAAAATTACTCTGTATTGCAACGCAGTAGCGGCTGTACTAACAGCAAAACTTCATGGGTTGCAAAACTCCTGGATTCAGAAGATTAATAAATAAAAAGAGTTTCCACCTTAGGAGAAAAAAAAATCTACTCTTTTTCCTTCCCTCTATTCAAAATATTTATACAGAAAATCTCGCCTTCTCGAAAGAGAAAACATTTCGAATTTTTTTCCTGGTGCCTCTGTCACTACCACCACTATCAGTTGAGTTGATTCGCTTGTATAAGTAAATGTTTCTATGATGGTGGTGCACTGAGAAAAACTCGATATAAATCTTTTCTCCTTCGAATCATATCACCAAGTAGAGTTCAATGTTTACTGAACCATTTGTACTGGCCCACTTGTTGAGTTGACTATGTCGTAAAAATAAAAATCAACTGAAATTCAAAGGACGTAAAAAAGTTTTGCCCTCTTGGATGACACTCAGACACTACAAGCGGTTTTCTGTTGGCAAAAAAGCTAGTCAATACACTTGAAAGAGCTTTTTAGTCTTGTAAAATGACACAGAAGAAAGGAATACACATTGAAATTCTTCTTGAGAAAAAAAGCAAAATCATTAGCCTACCCTGGTATATTTAATAGGTAGCTTTGTATTGATTACAGGAAGAATTTAAAAAGCAATTACAGCTTTTCTTTGATGAGAGAGGAAATTTAATTAATTCAGATGATTTATTGTCGCCTTCTTGATTAGCAAAAGTATAATGTGCATTACATAATGTGTGTCCGCTTTCATAACACTTATATGGGGCTCCTTTTTACTCATTCACTTTGATTCCCAAGCTGCCTTTGTGTAGTGGTTTCCACTCCATGGTAAATGGCTTTCTTGTTTTTCGACAGAATTGCGTAATATTCTTTCGCTTTTCTTATTCACTTTTGTTTATCTAAATTTTTCCTTTTAAGCTAAATAAACGACGAACACGGCAGAAGTATCATTGAAATCATCGTAAGCACCTTTTACACCTGGTTTCTTATTCGCATCACTCAAACTCCTCACATTTTGTAATTTCTAGTAGAAATACGATGAATGAAAAGTGGCATCTTTGTACAGAAAAACCGGAGTTATTGTCGATGTTAATGATGTTGATGAGGAGATTACAAAGTGGATAAGAATCAAAAGAGAATGGTGTTGGTTACTTATCCGTCCAGTGGCAGTGTTGACTTGTTAGTTTATTAGATTCTAGAAAAAGTGGGCAACAAGGTGTAGTTTCCTAGTTGGATATTAAAAAGGAAACCAGTCAAGTCGTGATTAGGATTCATTGTACATACGGAAAATAAATAAAATGAACTCACTCAAATAAAATGCGTGAGAGTGAGTGGTCCAGAGAGTGCACACATCCGCATCCTCATCCAGCTTTAAGGATATTGGAGAGAAGTACCTAAAAGTTAGCATGTGGATGTTCGTATTTATACGGATAGTTGAGTCCAACGATACATATCATATTACTGACGCTGGTCACTTACAAATTAATTTTTTCTTCATACGCTTTTCGCAACATAGCGAAAAGTTGAGCAGTAAAAAATTAACTTATATATATGCTGCTACTCTTTGACTCTCATTAGTGACTATTGTCAGGAGAGGAAATGCCAAAGTGGGATTATTCCAACTGAATTGCTAGATAAGTGTATGCAAGAATATGATAATGTAAAGGTTAAGAGCTAAATCGGGGTTTCCTTTTTCCATCCTTCACAAAAGTTCCCTTATATAAATATATATTTTACCCTGAAATTTGTTGAAAAATCTTGACTATATACTAATCGTAAACTTCGCTTTTTTCCTTTTTCGCAAGTATACAGNAGTGTATGCAAGAATATGATAATGTAAAGGTTAAGAGCTAAATCGGGGTTTCCTTTTTCCATCCTTCACAAAAGTTCCCTTATATAAATATATATTTTACCCTGAAGATATATACTATATACTAATCGTAAACTTCGC
The DNA here is from genome assembly GCA_027743935.1 of Sinodicranocentrus sp. ZH6. Taxonomy (NCBI): domain Eukaryota; kingdom Metazoa; phylum Arthropoda; class Collembola; order Entomobryomorpha; family Entomobryidae; genus Sinodicranocentrus; species Sinodicranocentrus sp. ZH6. The sequence goes on along the minus strand of JAHZNA010001044.1, from coordinate 16,400 downwards.
TTTTTTCCTTTTTCGCAAGTATACAGAAGAGAATGGAAGTGGAGAAAAACGTGATGTACGTTCCACAAACGGAGTACCTCCTCACGCATAAAATAATGAAGTTAACGAGATGAAAACAGCAAAAAGCTTCTTTCATAGAGATTCCCTTGCTCAAGCATTGTAAAAGGTGCAAAGGAAAGATTTTTAAATATATTTTGTTTGGTAATATACATACGTACGTACACACAAACACAAACCATCTGAACAATTTTCAGTAACATTATGGAAAAACATTTTTGCAAAAACTGCGTGCTTAAATCCTCTCCCTCTCTGCACTGATGTTACTTGTCGGGTGTAGAAAATGAGTAAACCGGTTTCGCAAAGTTGAAATTTTCATCCTTTCTTGCTTTCTTTCTCATTATTGTTTCCATTTTCTCATTTCATGTATCATTCCATTCTTTCCATAATTCTATGAAATGAACACAGATCAGAACGGCGTGAATGTTGTTTTGATAGTGGTAGGTAGTCAGATTGTAAACCCATGATCATTAGGAATTTAAAGTTGGGAACAGATGCTCCCAACCTCTTAAACCTTTTAGCGTGGCATTCAATTCAACTCAGGTATCTAAATGTAAGGTTATTTGGAGTAATTGTAGAGGATCACTGTGAGAAAAAAATAATTCTACAGGCAGGTATATAATGTGGAATATTATTATGATTAAAAATTGTTGTTTTCCCTGTTACATAACATTACACATACATCCTATTTGCGCTTTGTGCACAAACCGTGGAAAAGTATACATAATTTTGCTTGTGGTTCATGCGTGCACAGAAAGGCACATGATATATGTAGTCAAAGATTATCGTAGATTAGCGAAGCTGAAGGTAATATTTTCTTTCAGTGTAGAAAACTGCCCTAGAACGGGAATTTGCTGACGTATTGATGCTCATTGGTACATGTAATCTAATGCATGAAGTTAATTTGCAAAGCGTGTCGATCACCCATGATAAAAAATTCATTGTGATGATTAGTTTCACAGAGGAAAATTATAAGATATAGTTCCTCAATTTTCTTATTACAACTAATTATAGGAAAATATCTTGCACAAAAATTAACTATACAGGTGATGTGGGCATTCCCACATAATTTCAATTGATAAAGAAAAAAGAATTGCTAGTTATATTCTTATTAATGAATCCAACGTATATTATTTATTATATATATCTTTCCAGGAGCTAACTAGTACAACAGTAGCTACGTGTGGAATGACGTTCCACCTCCCATCGTGATTTATTATCAGTCGGAGAGATACAAATTTGTAGTTTTTATTTTTATCAGACAAATTTTGTTTCCTTCTCTTGCTCAAATGTTGATGATTTGATTCACGAGGGGCGAATAGGATGTCCGAATGGGACCAATTGAAGGCTATAAAAGTATGAAATTTAAATAAAGTGAACGACTTTTTAATGAAAATTTAATTATTGGATTTTTTACATAATGCACGCCTGCAAAAGGTTTCTGTAATCTATTAAGCATGATAGGGTTTTTGTTCGTTTTTATTTACTATTTCGAAATGAATCCACGTAACAATGAAGATCCGCATCATGTTGAGAAAAATGCTTATATTTTAGTTTTTAATTCGCTAGCTTTTTCATACAATTTTTAACTGGACGTATGTACTTAAAGAGAAAGCAGTGAAACCAAGTGTAACCGTCGGAGTAAATAAATTTAAACACAATAAAGATTACACGACTATATGCTATATGTTGTAAAATTGCATTCTGTGTAATTAAATTTCAAATCGTTATTTGAAAATCGATTTAGACTCAAACAACGATGTAGTCTATTGATTCTTGCAAAATAAACCCAGAAACGACTCAAGCTATCCATTAACGGCTGAACTTCCATGCAACTATTGAACTATGTCATACATTCTATCAAGGATATTTTACTCTAACCTACATTCAAGATAGCTAAAATACATTGTACTGTATTGCTGCATGCTGATTGATAAATTATTGAAAAAAGGAACAGACCCATTCACGTATAGTTCGCAGTGTACAACGAAAACTAGCTATTAACATCCAGTTAAAGGCTGTTCTCCTGTCAACTGACACTGGACATGATTGAAAATACACCATTAGATAATACCTATATTGTTACTGTGATAGTATAAACATGTGATAGTGGCCGACATTCCAAAACTATCGATGTAAAAGACCAATTCACCCTGATATAGCACATTCTTACTTTAATATATTTTTTATTGGCTTACCTACTCCATGTTTAATCTATGTCATGTTATTCATGCAACTTCAAGAGTAAACAGACCCACTGGCTCACCTACTCCTCGTCCTCGTACAACGCATAATCCCCAAATGTATATGCATTCAAAATATAAGGGCAATGAAAGTCTGCCTCAGTCAGTTACACTGTCCCATTTTTAAAAAGCACAATTTTCATCAAAAATGTATACGCTTTGAATGGCAGAAATGAAGAATTATAGTTAAGGTTAGATCGATAAGTGTGAATTCTGGAATTGTAGTAATTGTACCGTTTTCCCTTATGGGTACACTGCTCCATTTTATTACGTAACATCTTTCCTTGATAACTTTTCCACTGCAGTGTATTTTGTTCTTGTCGTAAATTGCAATCTATACCATGAATAATTTAGCCTTTTTCCATAACAAACATAATATTTTCTAGGTTCAATTAGCACATGTGAAACATCCCATGTTCAACATTTTCACAAAAACAACAAGTACATTTCAGCATCATTCATCTAATCTCTAGTGATGTAGGCATGTGATGAAAGATAATAACAATGAAAGCTTTGCATGTCATCCTTCTCAATGGGAAAAAACAGAATGGTAGCTACATCGTTTGTGAAATTTTCACAAAGAAAATTACCAAGAGTAACTCCATTACAAGAACAGTGTTAGCCTTTCCAAAAACTGCTAGATGGTACATCGTTTGAGTAAATAGTCATGTACATATATCCCTGGTGAGGATACCGTTATACTCCTAGATTTAATTTGCTGTGTGCATCATGTACAATATTATACATGGAGGAATAAATGTGTGTAAAGTGCTCTTCAAGTTCATGCTATATTTTATGCGGTGAGCTGCCAAAGAAGATGGACAGATCCCGTTGTGCTTTTTTCTCTCTCTCTCGTGTAACTGACCATTTGTACTTGGCTAGTTGTCAATAAAAATCATTCTTGCTTGTACTTGAATTACAGTGAGGAATGCATTTTGAAGAATATAGGTACAAGACTACGTAAAGTCAACCTTACAATCTCAACCCACTCCTTTTTCACACAATTTTTGACCTTTACAGATGGACTAGGTTGGTTTGGGTTTTGCAATTTAGAAGAAGAAAAAAATACATACAATACAAATCCAATATAATAAAATTGCAGCGTCATATATGTTGTTATTCATCTGGTGCAAGTGGGATTATGCACATTCCCTTGCTCATCCCACCTTGATCGCGTGTGTGGTGGGCTATGATATGAAAGCACGGTAATAAATAGAAAACGAGAAGACGAGGTGTAAAGAAGCCAGAATGGTTTTTCCTTCTCTAGAAAGAATGCACCAAAGGAATTTCGCAATGATAGGGAGCACTTTTCTCTTTTGCATATATATCTAGTTTTATATGCAATCGTTGCATGACAGCATGATCATCATTATGGCAAGGAAGAAAAAAGATTTTCCTTGTGGTTTTTGGATCACTCGTTGCAGTACTGGTGGGGATGCCGCGGCTCTTGTTTATCGATCCAGTTCATAATAATATTCTTCTGAAAATGTGTTTCGCTCTGCTCTTTCACCCTTTTATATTCAATGTTTACAAGATTTTTCTCCCGTTTGATATTAGCCCTATCGGCTAATATATGTGTATGTATATAATTCCTGTGGATAACAGAAAATCTGTTGACGTTGATGAGAAACGTAGAATATTTAAAACGTTGCAAAGCTGCTAAGAAAAGGCGAGGGATCTCAGTATAAACAAGTTAGTGTCTGGGAAGAAGTATGCATTGTACTACTTTAGAAACTTTATAAAAACACTCTTCGGTGTATGGGTTGTTTAAGAAATTTTTTGTGAATTTACATTTATCTCAGACGATGTACTAGTGGCAGCATCATGTCATCATCAGGAAAACAACATATCAAAAGAAGAAAAAAATTCAGATCTATATGCACCATGTAATTACAATAAATGAACTTGATGGACGACATTTCTTGCGTTCTTTGAGTAAACCAACGAAATACGTTAGGTTTCGTTTGGTCTTTAAGGGAGAGAAATTGTGAAAGAAAACTCCAACAATGAAAAAGTTATGAGCTGCAGGATTTAAATTGAATGGATGAAATTGCTTGATGTGCTCCTGAAATTGCATTATAAGAAGTTTTCAAGCAGCAGCAACTTTCATAGATTGAGGTGAAATAAGTAAAGTAAAACATAGATTTTCTCTCACAAATCCATCTCATGTAAGTGTAAACCCTCTCGGAAAATATGTGATAGGCAGGATCCTGAATTCATTAAAAATTTGAGGAATGCACCAAGTTCAAAGAGACAATGCTCAGTTAGGTAGATTGACAAGAGCAACTTGTCTTATAATAACAACTCGACGCCAGTGCCAAAATGGAATGTGAGTGCACGCCAGTAATTTTCTTTAGGGGAGGGATTCCACCTCAGAATTGAGATACCGTTCTCACTCACTCACACCCCAAACATTTTCTACGATTTGACTATTATTACAAATAAATATTGAAGAGTACAATAAGAGATGAACAAGAAGAGCGACAAACTAGCAAGGTGGAGCACACAAGGACAAGCAAAATCTTCATCATCACCGCTATCACACATCACCCTTTGTAACAAACAAGTGTAGAGAAAGATCATAAAATTGATCCGGACATGAAAAAGAAGCTGGTAGATTGCACCTTGCATATTACATTCACAGCAGATTGCATTGTGCCGTTTCATTTCTTCCCTTGAGGTTCTAGGTTTCTCTCTATCTATCTTGGCAAACCAGGAGGTATCCTAGTGCGGTATATTTTGCAAAAGTATAAAGGGCACGAGGATATGATGATGGTGTAGTTGGAGGTGGAATGAGTCGGATTGAAAAATACAAGAACAATCTATTCGGATCTTGTTACCCTCCTGGCTTATTCTTATTCTGATCAGCGAAACCAAAGCTGCTTTTTAAACCTAGATGAATGTGGATGGGATGCATTACCGCGTTGTACTTATAGCAATAGAAGGAAAAGATGTATTTTAAAGAGAGGTATTCTATCTTCAATCCTACCTTATAAAGGAAAAGAGTGAGAATGATGATAGTAAACCTGATAGGCTGGTATTAGCCGTGGAATTGTACCCATAACATAATCTGAATAATATCCATGTGCATGTATCGTGTACGACAAGCTGTTTATTTTCCACTACAGTATCATGCAAAAGTGTACTGCCGAAATCAGGTTATAAACTACCCGAGAATGAATGAACATTCTTGCTACGGTCATTTTCAATGATTGTGTATCCTTAACTTTGTTTCTAGTAAGCTTACACAGAGTTGCGCTGAGTGAGGAAAATCGAAAGGAGTGTAAGTAAACGTAAAATGGGGAATTAAAAATAATACTGAAAAAAACGAGACCTTTTCAAATTCACGAGGCAGCTCATAATTATGGATACCACAAGGGCAGAATAATTTTAAAGAAAAATATTGCGCTCTAGTTTGATCAGCTTATTACTAGTGCAATATTGTCTGATTCCCTGGCGTTTGAATTTCCTGGAAAGAGAATGCGTGCAATTCAGCATTTTTATCCACTCTACTATCCTTAAGACGACAGGACATGAGAATGAGCTGATGATGATGTTGAATAAATTCATGGAAAAATGCATTGCTCCTCTCCCTAACAATAACTTAGAGTAGCATGGTGAGTGGGAATGGAAGAAATATAAGCAAAAAGATTATTATCATGTAGCCAATGCAATGAATAATAAAAATAATAGGGAAAACCTAAACTGTAAACGGCTTTTGGCAACAAGGGAAAATTATTTCCCATCAACATATCATTCGTAATGGTTATTATCATGTTCATGGTGAATAACATTTTCGTTCGTTTTTGTGCAATCACTCACTCACTCCTCGCCAAAACTTACACGATCATCGCATCAAAAAATTGTAAAGGGAAAAATTGGCAGTGCACTTTTTTTTAGCTTGCCTCTCCTTTCATTTCTAAATAGTTCCGTTCCCTTGTAATGCAACAAAAAATGAGAAAAAAATAAGATATAAGCCAATATATATATATTTAGATATGAGAAGGAGAGTAAGGGTTTTATTATAATTGCATAAAAGGGTAGAAAAATGTGAATGCATTTTTTATGCTGATATGTCTCATCCATGCCGAAAAGAAAAAGGGTTACTCTGCAAGTCCAATGTTTACCCTTGCATAATACTACCTTGCATGTGTCGGTTTACGTTTGAAAAGGAAAACATTATAATGATGGGCACGATAATAGAATGCAGTTCTTGGAATTTGCAGTGTGGTAAGTTTCGAAAGGGTAGAAAAATTCTTACCTAAATATTTTCTGCCTAGAACACATTTTCGTGTTGAAACTTAACATAGAAAATGAAACTCAATTTGTTCACTCCCAGTCAAGTGCATCAAACGCACAGAACACGTCACACAGGAACTACCTATGTAATGGTAAATATTTAGATTATGGGTAATGGGAAAAAGTGAGGAGTAAAGTGATATGGAGTTGTTTCGCAACGTGCCCTCGAAGCAGAGGAAATTAATAAAAAATTCAATAGCCAAATTCCAAGAAGAGTATTTCATCTTGTTTATTGCTCCACGCTTATCATTATATATCCTCAGGTGTAATTACTGAGGAGAGGAACGGGAACCAAAGTAAATGCTGTTTGGAGTGGGGTAGCAAAGAAGGAGAAACAAATGCTCAAAAATATTTTCGACCGGTTAGAGAAAAAAGTATTGAAATTGTGCCTTTCATTTATTTCACATCCTGCACTCATCTCTACCCTTCTAGTTCATTAAAGGAACTAGGAGAAATACAGAGTTTGATTAGATAAAATGCATATAAGAGGAAACTTGCCAGGAATGCAATAATGCGTTTCGATAAAAACGATTTCGCATACGTGCTCTCCTGCATGCATGATGTCAATTGCACGAGAAGGGAACGTTATATTTAGGAATCTTTTGCAATTAAAGCAACTGAATGACATCTGTCCACACTCCGCTTAAGCTTTGCCGTCATCGCTATCATAATTATATTCGCATTTGTGCGGCATTTTTGTAAATTACTATTCCCCACGATCCCGTCATGCTAGCGAACTTGGCAAAAATTCACATTTTATTGTAAAGGATGAAAGGAATTCACTTTGTCCTGCTTAATTTTAATTTTTTCATCACAACTCACAGGAGTGCACAGTTCACTGTACTGTGAAAGACATTTCAAACTTTCTGTGTGGTCAATACTCCATGCGCAGACATCATGAAAAGAAATGCATTTTTTATGTAGACATTTAGATTAGCTTTGTCACGTTCTTGTGCAGCACGCTAATAATGATTCGCATAAATATCCTGCCAAAAATTTAACCGATATTTCGTAAAAGATCCAATCGTTTCTAGGCTTTTATGATTTATTTCCTCACCGTCAACCTCCCACGTTATATCCTGTCGTGGAGTGCTTTTGGTTTACACCACCAATAGCAATGCTACAAAATGAACTAGGAAGTGTGGGGGAAATGAATCGATGAATGTAACACTTTATTGATAGATGACAATAAGAGGAGCGACAAGGGAACGACAAGGGTGAGGAAAATCGCATTATTATGATTACTTGGCGATTATTTATTATAGTGTCGAGATATGAGAAGGTGTGCTATTGAGAAAGGAGACTTTTGCTATGAAAAGGAGTCCAGGTTATTTGCTGGTGGAACACCTACCAACGTGTACTAATCCGAAATTATAGCTACAATACCTAGTTCTGGTGGCATGATGAAGCACACAAATATGTTTCTGTTGAGTCTACATAAAAAAAGTTGCACAAAGGAAATATCGATCAAATGCCCGGCAGCTCACTTTATTTGACATTGGCAAGCATGGTGGCATTCTGCCGCTACTTTTCTTCTCGTCATCATCATTATCACCATTAGTTTTAGTTATCATGTGCCATTTATTTGGCATTGGGTATTTTGGATAGCTGTTGGGTCAGACCAGCTTGGCTGATGATACTTATGCCGTCCACCCAATATTTGGTTATCTATGCTACTGCTACGATTATTATTATTGCCAGAGGCTTTCCCAACTGTGTTTTACAAGGAAGGTACAGCAAAACTATCCAGCTCGTCAAAAATGAAAAGAGCAACGGAAAAGATATCCATATATGCAATATCCAACTGAGTAAATATATGTACCAGCTCATTTCCTAGTATCACAAAAACGGAGGACCGAAATTTACGATTTCTTCTTCTCCGTACCCTGCTTTTCTCTCTCAGTCAGTCATAAGTGAGTTGCTGTCTCCACTTTCCTTTATTCTGAGTATGTATGCCTCAAACTTAGTTTCATTTGAGGATGATGACGATGCGTGGGATAAATGGGATGGGAAAAAACGGAACAGCGAGTGTTCTAATGGTAGTATGGTATGGTGTACGTACGGCACTTCTTAAAATCGAGCAGTGGTAGGGTTACAGAAAAAGGAAGAGTGCCAAGAAACATGGCTTCTTGGTTTTTTTCTTTTTCTTTACCATACTTACATCCTATCACCATCATCATAATCAGCCTCATCATGATATTCGTTTACGTATCGCTATAATCTTGATCGTGTGTGGTGCTATATAATCCCTTACCAATATTGCCCATACTTAACTAACGTATTATATCTAATGTGTACGTAGTAGTGGGGAAGAAAAGGAAGGAGAGCACGAGCTGAAAGGAGGAAGGTGGATAGAGTACAACACATTTGTTAGAAACGTGCAAACTATGTGAGATATATGTATATAGCGTTAAAAAAGAAAGCATCGGGGTTTTTCTTCTCCTTCTTGTTTCTTAACCCGTTCCGTCCAATTTCGCCTGATGTGTAGTAAGTAATGATATTGCATGCACACAAATTGTGTGCTTAGTGTTTGCCTCTTCTTGTAGCTCATATAAGAGCAAAAGGAAAAGATCCATATTGTATGTATTCTCTGTGCATGTTCTCTTTAACATTGTACTAGGAAAAGAGGAAGAAGGGGAAAACGCAGAATAAAAGTAATATGCCAATTCGCCAATTGACTATTTCCGCCCGTCCTTCTTCTTTGACTCTTTAAGAGAGCAGTGGGTAAACGACAGCGGGGAATTTATCGATGTGTATAATTCCTTCGATGGCTGTGTGTGCAATGATCGTGATCAGCATTTCTAACTAGTGTATATAGAAAGCTCCCTCATTGATGAGAATGCGTTCTTGACAAGGAGTTAGTTCTTCTGTAGGTTGCACAATAAAATTCAATTGATTTTCCATTAGGATTTTTATACCTAAATGAAGCAAAAGGAAGCTAAATGATGTGCTGAATGAAAACAGTTTTTATTACCAAAATGGCACAAAATAGCTTTTAAAAAGATTAATTCATGATGAATATCGTTTGCAGTGATTACATGAAAAAATCATATGTTAGTGTATGAGTATCATTTTTATATAAAATGTTGATTAGGAGCACTCTCACTTAAAGTTGTTTACATGACCTATACCACTCCGTGTTGAGAGGGATTAGGGGCAAAGGAAAGAAGGGGAAAATATTATGCATTTCCTCAACTCTCTTCCTTTGCTCAAGTTGAGTAAGGTCATGAATATTTCACGAAGTATGTCAAAGAGATACTCAGATCAAAGCTGAAAGAGGAATTGAGCAGATGAGAGAGATGCACAAAGTGTGTAAAAATCCTTTCCCTTACCATATTTTCGTGTAAATATCAACGACAAATTTTGTAACTGGGTCGGACAAAAAAAAACTTTATAAGAACTTGTGGAACCTAAAAACAAAACATGAGCAAAAGCATTTATAGAGAAATGAAAGGGAATTCTTGAGACTGGTCAAAGTCCAACTGATACATTTATAAAGGGTAAAACTTGAGCACTGTTTTTAACGAATTGTACACCGTTCGTTATTGCGAAAATGATATAATCTAATAATTACTTACATACTGTTTTTTGTTCTTCCGCCAACCCGTTTTCGATCTTTTGAGCTGAGAATGAGCTCCATTACATGGAACTTGGCCTGGTTTTGGGTAATGTAGTTATTTCACGGTTATGCTTAAATGTAGTCTACATCCTCTAGGAAAATTATAGGGTTTGGTTTTCGACAGACGTTCTCTCACGGTTTGCAAAAGGATGCATTAGATTAAGGTTGTTTTCTCCTTGCATGCATTTGAGAGTTGTGACATTCCAGTTTTACTTCAGAATTGAGCAATATTGTGGGATGAATATACCCACCTAACAAGCAGGAGGGTGATTACTAACGAACGTGATGAATGACGAAGATAGGAGCATGTAGCGTGCTTATCATTTTTCAATGCATGTACCTGGTCATCGGATAATTGTTCTGAAAATATGATTCCCTGGGATATACATATTGCGTACGTGTATGAATGCGATGTTGCATGCAAGCTGTTCTACACAAATACTATAATTTTACTTAAATCATTATTATAAATTCGGAAATGCTTACCAATGCATGCAACCCTTGCCTCATGGTTTGTACTGGAGCGGACACACATTCGTTGTTATAATGGCATATAATGATAATTTTCAATATGTTGTTCTCAAAGTATCCCCTAATTTTGGTGAGATGGGTCACATATAATAATATTCAAAATTGCTTTATTTCGAGTACGTGCTCATCTATTATTTTAAACTGTGGTAAAATACCTTGACCTTTGTGTTCTGTGTGGAATATTATCCTTCTTACAAGTAGGAGAATAATTTTGACGATAGGGAAGTATCTCTTCTTACGAACCCAAATTGATATCACATTTACGCGTGGACTTCATTAATAGTCTAGTTTTATGAATAATATTTAGTTCATTCAGATGTATTCGTACCGTAGTACCTATATAACCAAATAATTATAAGAGTGTTTGCCTATATGTATTGAAACATCTGTAATTTTCGGCGTTTTTAGGTTGCTTTATTATTGACATATATATTGAACTGAACTTTTATGTACTGGATTATGACTTATGACCTTTGTTTCTCTGCAAATGTTAATGACAACACATAGAGAATATGACGAGTACAAATAGTGTGGCATTCAAGTTGGTAGATCAGCAAATACAGTTTATGATTGCTTAATCACTACGTTGTTTTGATTGGTGTAATATGGAACGGATATGGATTTGCAAGACCTATATTTGATACGAATAGCATATCATATACAGGTATATTAAATATCAATCCGTTATCTTTGGTATTTGTGGTGGTGACACAGATGTGGAGAAGATTTAGGTATGTTTGTTTTTACGGAGTCCTATAAGCACACTCTGGATTTATTTCTAACTTGTTTTTAAGTCCACAAACAGAGGAAATATCTCACAAATATTTCACTTTCTGATTGATTCATGAAAACAAGTCAGTTAAAACTTTCAATATAATATTTTAACAAAATTTTAATCCACACAATATTCCATAAGCATTCCCATACAATGTACTTATCTTTACACACAGCTGTTTTTATCGACATTTTAAATCCTTTGCTTTTCAGAAAGCATTGTTCTTATAGCAGGAAGCAGGCATAGATAAAGAGCACGATAAATGAATAATGTTTAAAGCAATTTAATGTTTTGATGAGAAAGAATTGTGGAGCCAAGAGTCAATTTATGAGTGCGACAGTGTTAAAACGCTGGCTAACTCTCCAACCAAACATTTGCAATATATGTGCGATAATCAGGTTGAAAAATGTTATGCTGAGAGTCATGAATAAATGCGAAAAAAGTAGATAAAAATGGTCGACTGAATAAAAGAAAGTTTCAACATTGAAATCAAAATACACTTAACCATCTTCATAGTCATGATTTTAAGCTGAAAAATATATTCGTGCTATTTCAAACATGTTACGTGCTTTACTGCACCAACCTGATCGTTAAAAGTGCAACAGACCATGTTATGCAATATATATGTATGTATATAGGTGGGTAAAATCGTCAAATCCTGCCTACATCACCTATCCAATGTCATTGGTCTGATTGTGAGTCTCTGCACCCGTTCCATAATATATATATATGTATAAAAAAACTCTTTCTTACTCCATAGGTAAATACAGATGGCAAGATTAAATTTTTATAAGAAAAAAAAAGTTCAGCAATGTGAAGATTCTGCTTGAGTGTGTACGAATGTGAGGGTTTGCAATATTTCTGCAGTCATTGCAGTTCACACATCATAATATACTTTTACTGGCTCAGTTACGAGGCTCAAAGATGCTGATGATAATGGCAAAAAACATTTCTACTTATGCATTTGAGCATTTAATGGGAGGGTGAAGTACACAATCTTAAATCAGCTGCAAGTTAAGCAGAAAATGTAAATGCATAGCACGAATGAAGACAGCCTACATCTTTCGCAACATTTCGAACATTGTCCTAGGTTTTGTACTTATGCAGTTCGTCTTGTTGCTTTTAAAAATATACCTTACTATTATAAACTGAACTAATTGTCTATTACTATGTATAATTTTTATATGAAATGAATGGTAGTTTCAGAGAATTAGCTAGCTTTTACTCATTTTACCCCTTCTGTTCTATTTATATAAAAAAGGAAGTGGTTTTTGGGAAAAATAAAATTTGAACGGTTCATTTTCGGTAAGAAATAGTACATATTTAATGTAAAATGTAATGAAGATGCAGTTTATATTATGTTCAATTATGTTACGTGCATGCATTACATACTTGCTTCATTTAGATACAAGTCATGTGCCGTGTGGGTCTGGTTGTGTAACTGAAAATTTCGGGTGTTAACGTTGACGGTACATTTGACTCGCATTTTTTTTGTTTCAGTTCGCTTCACTTCATTATATATTTTAGTGCATTCTTTTCAACTAAATGTACCCATTCCGAATCTCTTAGTGGTATAATTCTGAAAACCTAATATGGACGTAGACAAATGGTTCTTGCAGTTTGAAAATAAATGACTACATTGGAAATATATTAAATTAATAAAGTCAGTGTTAGTAAGTATTGCGTTTTGTATTGACAATGTTTAAGCGTGTATTTTTGAAATAAAAAAAATCATGGCTTTTATTAAAAACTTATAAAAGGATACTGAATTTTACGCATACACTTAGATATTCACCAACGGAATCTCAAAACACACCAGATCACATCACAGTTCTGCACTGCTGGAGGTTTGGTATTAGATATTCCACATAAAAAATGTACGTTCCGCCCAGCATTGTGTATCTTTATGATCTGGCTTCATGAAAGTCATGAATACAAATCGGTTCTGATAGATATACATGCCCTCATGAATTCGTTTGTTTTTAATGATGATCATTCGGAGTCTTTAATCTTTGTAAAGCTGCATTATGTATCACTTTCCTTACTGCTTTGCCTCATAAATTATTTTTTCTTATGGTATTTCCCTTATTGTACTTCCATTTACCGGAATCTCTGTAATATTATGACAGTGGTATGTATGGTCTAATATCCTTATTCGAAATATTCGAGTCCAAAATTCAAATCGAAGCGTTCGCAATGTGCAATAATAACCATCTGTACGATCACCAAAGAGCATCTTACCGGTCTACCTACCGCATACCATCATCATCGTCAGAGAACAGAAGCCGTTGAATTGTGTACAAGTGCTTGATATTATGTAACCTTACAAGTCAACAGTTCACGGTAGCAGGTTTAGCTGCTTCTTTGATTACGAATTCTTTCAATTGCTATTGTAATGCATTCATTTCATTCTACCGCAGGAGGTTAAAGGATTTCTGATTTTCCTAATTTCACTGAGAAATGAAGCGATATAAAATCCCGAGAAACTGATTATGAAACGTTGGTTGTTATTACTTTTTATTCGTTCGCACTTACCTCTATAGTGTCGAAAATAAATCATTTTGTAGGATTGGAAAAAACTTGTGGAATTTTGGGGCTGTTATTAAACGGTTTTTACATTTAGTAATACTTTAATTAACAGACTAGTGTTGTAATGATAATGAGCTTAAAAATGGGTAAAGGTTTTCTAATACCAAACGCGAAAAAAAAGTCTTAAAGAACAACCTATATGGATTTTGATAAACCTTTACGAAAGACAGCCTTCTCATTATCTAATTCTAACTATTTCTAAAATTGTTGTTTACACTTAAACGATCGCGATTATACGAATATTATGCAGATATAATTTTCCTGCTTAATGTGCTCTTCTTACCCATAGATTTGCTGAAAAAATACATTTTTTGAAAGAAATAAAATATTACAGCTATTTTTATTCCATTTTTTTCTGATATTTAATCCCAAGTCAGTTCATCACACATTTAGTAAGGCTACTTAAAATGTGAGTATATCACATCATAATGAAGTCGATTCGATAACAATAACACCAATGAAGATCTATAGCTGAGCCGTTATGTTATTTTAAAACTTACGGATAATGTATCCAATATCTCAAAAACAACACGCTCAATTGTTATACAAACTTTTGTTTAAGCTAAAATTGAATTCCAACATTTTATCCGAGCGCATCAAAATATTAGTATTCATTATATTTTCCCATACAAAAGCTTTTTTCTTCAGCTTACTCAAGTTTGCTCTACCTGATTTATTGGTAGTAGAGTTACTCAAGCTCAGATAGATAGCTTGCTGATATGATAAAATGGCAGTTAATTAACGCTCTCTGAGTTTATACACAAACTAATACGGAGAAATGAAACTGTAGTGTTAGTTTTGTATGCATTTAATCAACTGGACTGTAGAAAGCTTCTGTTACGATAGATCCTTGATGCATGTTTGCAACGATGTCAAATACATATATATCCTGACTCGCTGTTATCGCTGAGATCCCACAAACCAATAGCCACTCATTCTCCATCATCATCATCAATGATGAAATTAATAAATGTGTATTGTTAGCCTATTCATGGTGTGCTGCTGTGCACATACTTGTGTGAAATAGTAATAGAATAGGGATATTAATGAATAAATGAATGAATGAATTGTGATTTTGTTGCGTGTACACGCAAATGTACGCTAGCGAGAAATGTATCAATGAATGAATGAAGTACTCGGTGTGAGCAAACAACGTAGTACATAGTTTTATGTTAACTGAGAAAATGGCAAGTAGTGTGTTGTTACGTGAAAATCATTAACCTCAAACCACGTACATTTTTTTCTCTTTTGCACCTTCACGCTATCCGTGCTCAGGTTGAGAACCACCGTGATAAAAAGCTAAAACCTGTATTATGCATAAAGCTACGTAGAAGTACATAATAATGCCAATAAATCAATCTTGAAGACTTGGAAAAAGAGCTTGTTTCTTTTAATTTAGTTTGAATACGTGAGCCGTCAGGTATAATTTGGATGAAATTTTCTTCCAAGACTTTTCCTTCCTTTAAGGAAAGCAAGACAATTCATTATCAAACATATTTTTTAAAAACATATATGTTCCCTCATGGAATAAATGTGATGTGGTACAAGTAGATTGTAGTTAATTAGAGAATTTTGTAAAAAGTAAGTGAAGCAGTCTGCTTCAAGCAGACTTGAATGTTTTTTAAAAAAAATTTACGTAGCTGCTATCATTATCATCATCATCAACCATATTGTACTACTATGGCTAGTGCAAAGTCATGTTGCTTGTTTCAGCTAGCAGCAGGAGTCTTAAGCAATTATGTGTAATAAGCATATTCACATTCGCATTTTTGCCTGTGAGGTCAAAATGGCTTTCTCACAGAGTCACAGTTAAACATATTTGTAAAATGTTGACTGCAGGTACTTATGTCGTTTGAATATCATAAAACGTTATTAAATAGCGAAGCGAAGCGTAGCCTATTTCTTGGTAATGGTCTGTGTGTCCGATCCTTCCGCCCTTCCGACCTTCCGGCCGAGTTGGCTCTAACGTTTCTACCGTTTGAGTTTTTAAAATTCTGATTTCACTAACTGATAGCCAACTAAATTATCTCAGCCAAGTTCTGAGATGGGCCAAATCGGGTCAAAGGTCACGTAGTATTTCGATTTTGAATTTTTCAAAACGGAGAAAAAGGTGCTTGCGATAGCTCTAATGATACTGTGTAACATGTCAATCGAAAGGGAATTAAAAGTTTAATCGATTGGTCGAATTAATTTTTTTGAAATATTTTATCGTTTGACCGTTATAACAGTTAAATATTTAAATATTAATTTCTCGTAAACGCCTTTATATTTTTAACTCGCGTTTTCG
>JAHZNA010001043.1:0-21415 GCA_027743935.1 Sinodicranocentrus sp. ZH6 | reverse complement strand
GCGACAAGGATACACGCTTTCACCATTGTGAAGTGCTTCCTACTTCGGATGAAGTAGTAGGTGAAGGGCATGTACACACTTTACACATGACAAGCCAAGGCTTTTAGGAATGCCATGAACATAAATGACATCCAAGGTATGCAGAAAATCAGAGAATTTTTTACATGCTCTTGAGAAAACTCTTTGTTCCACTTAATTAGTAGCGGAAACAGGTATACAGTAAAGTGCAATTTTAAAACTAAATTCTGCAGTCCTGTAATCGTTTTCTGTAATTAAACAAAGAGCTACTTGATTGCAAAAATTTTATGCTTATAAATAATTATTGCTTACGTGGAGTTCCATTATAACTCAAATTCATGACTAATGGCGTCCAATGAAAAAACTCACGTTGCAAAGGCATGCCCTAGATTTTTTCGAATACTTCAAACATTTTTGAGTAAATAGTTTTTGACAAACTAGAAACTAAATCAACCTTGAGAATTTACATCGTTTCCTTCTTCATTTCGAGGTAATCTAATCACATATATATCATCAGCATCATATATTGTAAGGTTCACGTTCACGTGCAAACTCTTGTTCGGGATTTACGAAACGATAGTATAGACTAGCAAGGTATGTCCCCTTCCTTGTTCAACGTTGTCTTTAATTCAGACAATACAAAGTTTGGCATTATATCCAATTCAAATTCAAGTTTTAAACCAGAATATAAATTAAACAAGTTATTCTCGATACCGGAAATGTGCTACACACAAGATAAACGTCACTTTGGGAAACGATTAGTTCATTGAATATACTCTCGTCAATTCTATAAAAAAAATTAATATTCCATTAGATTCCGTGATAGCTTGCGGTACTTGTTAGCTGGATGATGCCATTCTTGACTTACTGATGACAGACACAACCCAAAACAAATTTTACGCTAATCTAAAATTAGATTTTGTATCATAATTCGGGTCCTACAAAAATTTTCTGCATGAAAGGATTTTGATTCGAGTTATTTCCGCCATATCTCACCACACTGGAAGTTCTCCCATGTGTCAAAATTATGCTTGCACAAGCAACTCTTCCATGTGACTAATAATTGTTTATCAGCAATTATTGACGTCATTTGTGCATCCTTCCTGACATTTTAAACATGTTTTGCTGGTTTTCCTCCATTTTCGTCTCATTATAACCTTTCAAATTGTAATTGTTGACTACATGCCTCGTGTTAAATGCGTGTCACATTGATTGGTGCTTTCTCAACACTTTTTCAAATGAGTGGCTCAATAGTATTTACATGTCATTAAATTATGTATTGTATGACATCGACCTCCAATTTCCATATTATGTACCTGTTCCACACAGCCACAAAAAATATAATCCATAATATGCCTGCCGTCCTTCAGCAACTACCAGTTGCAAGTTGGATGGATAATTCAAACGAATCATTTACTATTCGACTACCATGAGTAGAGTGTACATTTTGGTTAAACAGTCTGGATAATGAAATCCTTCATGAAAACCCTGATTCGACCCTCCAAAATATTTGACTCATCGAGTTCATCAATGGAGGTTGAAAAATCTTCTGCGATTGCTAACAGCAATGGATTTTCTGACTGCGATGCAGAATCCCGTAAAAAAGTCGCCCTTACTAACTTTTTGAAAATTTACTTTGATTTTGCATACTACAGCTTATGTAGTCCCTTTCATTTTGGATGGAATCCCAACACTGGTTCCCTTTCTCTAAAAACCTGGAAGCCGCAGCAGGTATTTATAGACTTTTAAATAATTCGGATTTCAATAATCCAAAAACTACTATTTTTGATTTTGATCTTATAAAGACTTACATTATTATCATGCAGGTTGTATGTGGTCTACTTCATGTTGTTGGAATTTTCCGATTGATAACCGAACTCCGTTTAAGTATTCCAGAAGTAGTTTCCCAAAGCCCTGTACAGTATTTTCGAATTTTAGCAAATGGATTCAAGATAGTTTTCAAAGCTGTCACCATCAAACGACTATGGTGGAACAGGAAAGAATTCGCCTACATAGTTAATTTCCTGAGACAAGAAAAGTCCTTGCCTGACGGCCCCCTTCGGGTATAAACGCAAAGTTCTAACTTAAATTGATCTCAAGATAATTAAAAAGTTGATTGTGCAAACAAAACAACTAATTGATGTGTCTTGAACAAACCCTTATTTTTCAAACTTGTTCTACCTCCCAGCTCCAAAATAGATATGTTGTCAGCTTAATTTGTGGAATTTACACAATAACATCCTTGAGCATAGTACTCGGGCGAAATATTATTGCATCACCGTCATCGTGGGAAAAATCCTGGTGGAATAGATCCCTCGTCAGCGACGGAAAATATGCCTTTTACGCCATCAACCGATCTGACTTTAACAAGATCCCTGAGGCAAACGATATTTCCACAGTGGATTACATGCTAGCGGCGGTTTTAGGAATTGGATTGATTGAAAGGTAGAAAGTTTAAAGGATTGAATAATTCATAATATCATTTGGACTTGAGCCGTTTGTATTTGCAGTTCTAACTCTAATAATCGTTTTCCACACTCCACTTCATAGATTCATTATGGGATTCTACTTCGATTTATGTCTACTCTTTGCCGTACTCACTTTATGGTCAGCATCCCATGCCTTCGCAAGGAACTTGAAAGTTTCCTTCAACGACGCAGTTTGGACCGACCTCAGCTCGGCAACTCAAAGTTCAGTGTCAATTTTGGAGAAGCCGTCTGAAAAATGGATGGAGCTGTATCAATCCTACAAAGGAATCCGCATGCTGTCTCACTTGATAAATAATGCGTATGGAAGCATGACGACTACTTTCATTGCAGAGTCCATTCTCTACCATTCGATGAACATGGATGCTATCTTACTCACACAAGATGTTTTCACTCAGGCACAACTCCTCTTCTTCATTTTCAGTTCCAGCTCTACGTTCATCTTTTCAGCAGACATTTGTAGTCAGGTAGGTATGATATCGGTTTTACTGGGAATGGTCCAATCAACCTCTATTATTCCTAGTGGGAACAGGATATTTTGGAAAGAGTGTCGCATTAGTTATTAATTATGCACGATGTCTGTACACCATTATGCAATTATCGTGTTTCATTTCGCCAGATGGACACTTTGAAAATGTGGCTTTCAAAGGATGAAAATAGACGCTTTGTGCCGCTGGATGAATTGAATATCGTTCTGCATGAGTTGCACACAAATGTGATTGGAATCCGTGGAAGCAATATATTCACCATTACCTACTCGCTCGTGTGGAATGTAAGATATCGGATTCGAATACGCTTTGAGTTATGTAATATGCTTGAGTTAAATGTAGCATTGAAAAGTTCGTGAAAATGCGTAGGATGATGGTGTAGGATATGTACTTGTATAGGTGCTGACTACAGTCGTGACATATTTCATTATTTGTGTCCAGTCCAGACTGAGCACATGAGAAATATACATCACGCGTTTTTCGAATGGACTTGGAACTTCACCACCAGGTATCACAAAGAAGCGGAAAACTGTATATTTGTGTTTGCTGGATGAAACTGGGAATGAATTAATAATATGGATTGTGTGTATGTATATGCGTAGATGCAAAATAAGCAAGAAATAAATACTAAATGTATCTATTAGAGAATTTTCAATGTTAACACTTTTTTTTGCTAACATGCTAAACACATTCGGGTAGATATTAAGTAATTTACAAACACCAGAGTTCTGGGCTTGTTTCCGAATCCCAATGTAGGCAATCCTCTTTTATTATGTGCAACTACATCATATATCAGCCGTAGTAAAAGTCTACTGGAGACTTATTTTCATACTTTTTATAGCTTGCAGGCAAGAATGCGGTAATACGGCACAACTCATAAAGTACATAAAACAAGCCATTACCCTTAAATAAATGTGTACAATAATAGAGTAACCTTAAGAATCAGACGTACTAAATAAGACGCCTTAAGGAGAAGTCGAGAAAGTGGCTGGCTTTTGAAGAAAAAAAATCAGTAAAATAAATTTAAACAAGGTCTCATTCTTCTCAACTCATAATATTTTTTTAAGTGAGCACCAAAGGATAAAAAGGTTCATCAAATAAATATCGCGGCGCCTTCAGAGACGCCGTATCTACAAGAAGTGATCACGCAACCACCATTTAAGATATTTTATGGTGCTCCAGCAGGGATAAGTATTTTGAATTTCAATATGCTACACATTTTGTTTATATCATTTCAACAATGCGATAAGAACAAAAAAACTTATAATGAATGAAAACACAGAGGGAGAAAACAGCTTTACTCCGGCTTACAACAAGTTTACTCGAGTAAAGTGCAGGGTGAGATGACAGACAAATTGGACTAGCTGTTGTGAACCTACCTAAAGTCTATTCTTTATGCTGATACATTATAACATCCTTTGCGCTATTTCTGACTAATAACTTGTCTCAAAATAACCTATAAAAAGTGTTCACAAATGAGCCGATTCATTCACTATTCATGACATTTATTATGATATAATAATTGTTGTCAAGTTTTATGTTACACGTATGTTGTCTTAAATACAGCGTTTGCTAACAAGGACCTTTATATAATACTCATTTTCAATTCCCACACGGCACTCAAATCTATATGTGAATGTGTACATATAACTTCCGCTGCTTCAGCATTGTTTTAAACTATTCATAAGCTCTAATCCACAAAACCGCGTTTTACTACGCTAGATATTACAGAATTCTCTGAGGATGGGGCAGTAATGAGCTAGAAGGAGTACTCATCTTGTGTATTTTTTCATTGAGAAGTTTAGGCTAGGAATCTAATCTGGATGGTAGGGTACTCTGGAATGGAATAAAAAATCCCACAATATTATTCTACATTCTTTCCTCTTCCCTGTGTTTTCTCTTTGTGTATTATCGTCTGGGAATCTTGCATAGATAGTACGTTACGGAGTAGAGTACGGGTTGTTTTTGATGATCATTCATAAAATATGTTGCGTCCGGCTGAGTGGAATGAATTTGTCAATAATTTAAACTCTGTGATTAAAATGTGTACCGCAAATAGAGTCATAAGTGGTAAAGTACCAAGCAAACACGCTATTCCTTCCCAAGTTGATGTTGGCAACTCCACTGTGGGAAAATTTCTACTTTGCTACGTATGCAATTCCAGAGAAGGAAATTTTTATCCTTAATTTTCTTTATGGAATGCAGATAAGCCGACTGAGAGGCTTGTCTGGATCCAGAATATGAATTTTTAAAAGGAAAATTTCCACCGACCTGAACATTTTCCTACATTGTACCGCTTGCCCATGAGAATTTTAAAAAATTCCAACCTGTAAACCATTTAAGGCGCGCCGTGCTTTCTTTTCTAGACTGTGGTTTAGCGTAAGGAAAACGTTTTATCTCTTGGGTTTCTACATCTACGAGCAGTGAAGTGGCTTGTTTACTCTTTGGAAAAGAAATCAGTGCAATATTGAGCTCTATGAAATGTGTAATAAACAATATCGTAAACACCCTTTCAAACACTTTTCATAACATCCGGCAGCCATCCCATGACTCGTTTTTACAACAGCAACATGCTCCTCTTCACTACATTTCACATGAATACCTACACAGTTACCGTTTACCCGGAGTTTCTTTTAGGATATAAATCGTCAAAAAGCTATCATTTCAGGTGCCACCTTAAATGAGCATACAAACAGCAGTCATTACCTATTCAAAATCTCATTTCCACGTAAAAAACCCATTTTCTCAGGAAAAAGTCATTAACAGAGGGCTTGGTGGGCTAAAGAATAGGGCGCCATATAAACAACGAACAAGTGCAATTATGTACTTGGTAAAAGGTGATGATGGCTTTATTCATGGAGAGATTTGTTTTCTTAAAAGGAGTCAACCAAAGCTCACAGTCACAGTAATGTTCCTTTACATCACACTAACAATAAGTTAACAATTCCCAAGTAAAATACTACCGTGCAATAAAGGCAGCCATTAAACAAACTTGTAAAAACTACAAGAAAAACAAATAACGCGATTATTACTATCTTCATAACTTTCCTTTAAGAGGTAATGAGCTAGCGTAAAATGATTTGTATGGAATTGATGGTGATTAGGAAAAATGTGAGGATGTTACAACAAACCTACAAGCGTACATTCTATGAGAGCTTATAAAGGAACAGTCTATAAGTGTTATCGCTCAACGAGTAATTTCCCCCATGATTTTTATGAATTTGTCCCGTTCAGAAATACATACATTTACTTCTCCTTCTCAGGAAATAGTTTTCGACGCTTGAAGACAAAATGCAATTTGCTAATCTGGAATAACACACGTCTCAGGGAATAATCCTATCGGGTATGTATAGCAATAAAGTATAATGCTTACAATAGCTACAGTATGCACCACTTACCACAAGACTAGTTGTTGCCGATCCATGGAGCAGTTTTGATGCGCTCGGGAAAAAAATGTTTGGCAGACATTGAAAGAAAATAAGTCAAGTGCAAAGATTTCATTTCAGACTGTATTTCTCACGAAGGATACATAAAAGAGGAACGTGCTTTTGTTGATAATGTTATAAAAATATATTTTTTTTGTTTTCTCCCTTTTCACTAGTTTTCCTTTTTTCTCTCAGCTCATCCACCAGACAGTAGCAGAATTTTTCTCGGTACAAAAAGGAAAGGAGTATTTCCGTAGTAAAACTTGTATAAATGAATGTGCAAGATGTAGACATCGTGATCATCGTGTGATGTATGTTTTATGCAGCTCATCTCAGCATTTTTTATGTTTGAAGAAAAAGCAACTAGATGGGAAACAACGGAAGAATTTATTTTTGTCCTTCCTCCTCCTTTTTTCACACTTGTACACACTCCATTTTTAAAACTCTGCTTTTCATCCTTTCCTTGTGTGATGAATCCCATCATGATGACGGCACATAAATAATGTAAGTAAAATCTTGTTTTATCTCGTATTCCAGTCGAAAGGCAAGGCAAGAATAATATCATTTTTGCACTTTTCCATATATCCTCTTTTGCTATATGATACTGGGGACTGGGTGTACTGTTTTCTACGTAAATTATAAAGAGGTAACAAAAATAAGCAAAAGGATGATGAATGCACACTGAAGTAGTTCTGAATAAGCTTTTTTTAGTTTCTCTTGTAGAAGAAAAACATTTTTTTGCGCAAACACTTTTTTATAGTCGTCCACACTTTGAGACAAATTGGCTTTGTACTTTTGTCGCAGAAATGACAATTGGGATTATGTTTTAAAAAGTGAGTATAGCTATGGCTGAGTATGCTAGTAGTAGAAGAATGTGTATATCGGATGATAAGCATAAAGTAATGAAGTGTCCTTTTCAAAGTTGTGTAATACAGTTAGAAGTATACTTTTGTTGTTCATCCAAATTCTGACGTTGCAAGAACTCCCTGAAAGTATTTTTCGATAAAAAATAATAATTTGTACGATGTCTTTCGTTCTGTCGATTTTAATCCGGATATTTCATGAGTTGGAGATCCCAGGATTGATTAAATTTAGTACTGTTATATCGACGTTTCTGTCTCTGGATACATTTTACGACACAACACAATCTAATTGCGTCACAGTCTATTCATGGGAAGGGGAAGATGAAACGAAAGCTAAAGCTCAAAAACCTGACGACAGTTTGTCTATCGGTTGAGCAGAAGAACAAAAACATGTTTTGAAACTAGTTGACAACCCTCGCTTCGATGAGGGAGGGAGAGAAAAAATATGCCGTAATAAGCTGAAAGTTTTTTAAACTTAATATACTAGGTGGATTAATTTGACTACAAAATTATTTGGTTGATCTACGGATCAATAACCATAAAAATTCCCAACTCAAATGGAGTGGAATTGCAGCTTAATTACCTCCATGTCTTTTAGGAGCGACCATTGGCCATCTAAATCATGTGACCCTTCCATCAACCATGCAAGTAAACGATGGTCACCACTGCCACCTAATGGTCCCGTCGGTTGAGCTGCGTGTAAAATTGTCTACTCTGTGAATTACCAAATCTATTATGCACAATTCATTAGATGGCCTGTCCACATTCCTTGCTTTGTAAGCTTTTAGTTGATGATATTTCTATGAAAATGTATACAGTACTTATATTTGAAAACGGGAAAAAATTGACCGCTTCTACGTAACAAAATGTATGCAAACACTAAATATATTCCCTACTCTAGGAATCTTAGAAAACACCAAAATGTAGTTCACGATGTCAGCTTAATTTTATTACCTTAACTTGATTCTTTGTTATACAACTTTTTTATCTATAGTACATCCTATAAGTATTTTTTTATGAATTATCAAAAATAACTGACGAGAAAGCTATCTATACTGAAAGATCGATCTTACATAATTGTAGTTTGGGGGATTGAATTATGGCCATTGTTTCAAACATTTGAACATTATGACGAAATAACAGTGCTTCAAACAGATGAAAGTGCAAATATATATTGTCGACTGCTGAGCAAATGTTGTTTTATTATGTTTGACGGATTTTTGTTGGGACACTCACAAAACATTGAATATGATTCTCCAAACAGCTAGATATTCCACATATCTTCATGAAGCTGTGCACATGGGCTGTAACTCGCATATCCTCACAAAGTTCGAGGTGAGTATTATTGGCAAAAATTCACTTGCACATTCAATGATGCCTTTAGTCATAAAACGAAAGTCGTAAATGAGACAAGGTACAAGCTTACAATTTGTCATTTGCATTTGAAGTCACATGGCCTTTATCATGTTGTATTTACTTCTTGCTTGCTGAACTAGAAAATACTAAACTAATCATCAAATAGATGGAAAGCCTGAATTTTTTAGAACCTTTCTTAGCAGCACATGCGATTACATAATGTAAGCTTTAATAAAGTCTATGAAACGAAAGAAAGTTTTTCAAAGAGTTTGTTCGATTAACAACTGCTTCAATTGTGTTGCATTAGGAATATCAATGTAATTCTTTTATAAAATAACATGGGGTAGTTTACTTTAATATTAAGTAATTATTAAATACATACCAAGGTAGGTATGCCAGTTCTTCTAATTAAATTTAATCCTAATTGCAGACATATGTTTTAAAATGGACATGTAAATATATACAAAGAAAAATACCAGACGCATCAGGTTACCCTTACCATTCTTCATGCATGCTTGTACCTTTTTACCGACTTAATTTTGTCTTCCTTTTGCTACATCATACGTTTTATATATGACAGGAAGAGAAAGACATTTTTACTTCTTTTCATTTCCCTTTGATCCCTATGAATTAGAGAACACCGAATGAAACATGAGACAGTTGCTCTCTCACAAACATCTATAAAACGGTGGTTCAAAGTCTTTTTTGTAAATCTTTTGTGACTTGACTTGTGTGACATTTTTGTACTAGCCTTGGTTTGAAGTGAGTGGGCGCTCTTTGCATTACTTTTATAAAGCAAACTTCTTGCCGTATTTATTCTTAGACTAGGAGGCTTACTTTACTCAGCTATTTCCGTCCCTTTCAGTTTATATACGCACATTCAAGGCACTCCAGACCGAAGCAAACGATCAATGTTATTTTTCACTGTCAAACTTTTCCAACTACAGGATGAAGAATGAAGGTGAAAGTCAAGAGTTTTCTTTTGACGTTAGATTAAACCTTTATACTACACTACAAAAAACTGAAACAAGTAAAGCAACAGACTGGATAGTATTTAAATACATACGTATATTAGTGTAGAAATTAGTTTTTAGCTATTTTACAAGTTATAAATTTGATTTTAACAAAAAAAATACTTCGTACACTTCTTTAATTTGAGTAAAATACGTAGTCTAGTTTTCAAATGCGCAACTAACATTTTCCTCGGACATATTGAAGACCTACATTTTCCTTTGCTATACAGTACATAAGAAAATATTCACTTCTCCCGCAAGCAACTCACTCTGTTTTCCGCTGTATGCCCTTACCTTCATAGTTTACTCTATTTCGTCCAAAAACTTTGTTTCCCATGCCTGCAAAACACAAAGCTATAAAACACGCACGGACTACTTGCAGGACAAGATAATTTAAAAGTAAAAACATAAATTTAAAGGAATACCGCTTAACCAAGTGGCGAAAAATGGGATGTGCAAAACTTTAAATAGTTCAATTAATCCTTTCCCCTTTTAGAAAAAGCAACTATTCTATTCATGCTTAATATTCCGTGATACGGGGAAACAGCACATATTCCCTTTGTTTAAATTGAGTATTTTGTTTCTTGAAATTTCCTACAAGTAAATGGAGAAATAAAGCGGATTTTTTTACAATACAAGTGATACTCTCGTAAAGGCATGCATGACTTGAAAAGAGAGAGGGAGAATGAAGCGAAGCGTGATGGAGTCAACTTATTCTCTAGGCTATTCTTATTCTACATTTTGCTCAACTTTCCCCCCTTCTTCTATCACTTGTTTTGGCAAGCAAGCATGTCTTTCTCATTAGGTTCTTTGTAAGTCAAAATTAAGCAATATCTCTACAACTCACTATCAGCTTTCCATGGAAGGAATATATTTTTGAATGCATGTATAAAGCAGTAGCATACTTAATACGTCCTGCCATTTCTCTTTTTGTGTCAGTCATGTAATGGGTAACATATCACAAAAAATCGATCCCCGGTGCACGCCAAAGATACTACGTGAATGCAGTTTGTTCCCTTGTTTACTCACTTTTTTTACACATGTTCTCTTCTCTCCACATTTGCTTCTAAAAATGTACATGAGACAAATGGTGTAAACGTGCTTACAGTAAAAAATCACAGCGATGGTGACAAAGCGTGCTCTCCATTTTCCTTCGAACTCGACTCGGTTTAGGCAATATTTGTAGCGGAAGTATGAAAACATTGTTTGCAATCATTTGACCTCTATTTTGCTTTCCCCAAACTAATACGGTGTAGAGGATAGATCATTAATTTTGTCAATGTCCGTGTACAACAGAGTTCAACATGAAAAATCGACTACCTGTGCTTTTTTTCGGCTTTGCTTGACTACTTGTGTTTCACATGGACCAAACGTAAATTTTCAGGAAGTCGGAAATAAGCAATTCAACTTACTATTGGTATCAATTTCTTCCGTTTTGCGCACCAAGCATTCTTTTGAACGATTCTATGATTTTTTTTCAAACTCAAAGGATTTTCCCATTTTGGATTTACATTCGAGAAATCAGAGCAGACTGCAAATATCATATGACTGAACGTAAGTATGCAAACATTATTTTGGTCCTTTTCATTCCTTTGATCAGCTCAATTATGGTCTCCCTTATATTCAAACTTGTTCTTTTGGAGTTTTGAAAAAGTGTACAAAAATGCTCATCCATGTGACGTATTCATGAAGCACGCAAAAGTATCAATCATCCGTCGACACAAGTGATTTATTCTCTCATGTTGAGTTTTAGACGTTGGTACATTTACCACTAGCCAGATTGCCAGCCTGTGGATGAAATACAAGGCTTCTCACAATTTCAGCTGGATTTAAGGATGAAGCGGGATGTTCACTGAAATAACGATATAAAATGACGTGACGCAAGAATACACTGCCTTCCTCTCTCTGTTGTACCTCTTCTATTCCTCTAGTATTAGAAAGCTGAGCCAGCCTTACAAAAGTAAATGCAGGGCAAGCCGAGATACGAGTCAGATATAAAATACTCGGATGGATAGATAAAGTTCATCCCTTGTCTCACTGAATATTCATTCTATCTCTGGCAGTATTATCAATGTAAAGCGTTTCGTTTGTCCAGCAGTGGCCTTCTTCACTTTTCCCCTCGTAGAGAAAATCGAGTTTCCTAGACTATGTACCTTGAACGGTCCAAAGCTTTCTGAAACTTATATCCTCTCTGTAGAAAAATAAGGGTATGTTGGCAAAGGGAGCAAAAGTAAATAATGTAGTTGGTCGTAAGTAATTAATGTACGTAAGGACGGTTATATATGAATGAATAGGGATGTCAGTGGTATACAAATATTCACGGCAAACACTGATGTGTGTACTTTTTGTCAGCAAACAACCAAAGCTCTCTCTTTCATTTTCTCCAACTTTCCCCACCACAACTCTACATTCACATAATACTCTCTGGATCTGACAAATGCCTCTTGGTTTCTCCATCACTTGCTACTTGGCTATTGGGAAAACTCTTTGCATATGCCTTTTTCTTACTTGATTTGCCCTCTACATAGTGGACGCTATATAACGTTTGTTAGATATACATTTTTTCTCAGATATTTTCCCCTTCCTTTACTCCCTTCGGAGGCAGTCTTCATATTCAATATTGATTTATGATGGTTGTCAGTCAAAATCCATTAAGAAAGTTCGTATGTACATACATAATATGTCTGTCCGAAGAAAATTTTCAAGCCTGATTTAAGTGAAAAGTCAGACATGTCTAGATGGGCCTTTCTTGGAAAAGAATGAAGAAAGAATGAGCTTTGTAAAAGTATAAAACTTTATACAAGGTATTTTTTCATGGAATTCCAGTTCTCAACTGTGCAAATTCAAAGGAAACCAAAATATTTCAAATTTCATATGCATGGGACACTAGCCACATTGATAGAAAGCGCTGCTTTCGAAATCCAATCATTTAAAACACTCTCAAAAGAAATCATTTTTATTATTACAACAAATAAATCATCAGTTTTGTACACAAGCTGTTTCAATTTGAGAATAATTCAATTTTTGCAAATACATTGTATTTTGTAACATTTGTCACACGAAGGATGTAACTTTTTTGGTAGCTATTAACACATAGTTGTTTTACCAGTTTTTTGTTAATTAATTTGTCAACGTTAAAATTTCATCTAAACAGTACGCCTTTTTCAAATCTTACACTTATCGTATACTCGCTTATAGGCTTAAAATCTGTTAATGTTAATACATACGGCACGTGTATTACACAAACAACTAACCAAATTGAAAGAATATCTATTCTATTTAACCACTGTATCAACTAGAATACAGAGCTAACACTTGTCATTTTTTCTTCATTTAAATCCATTTAAACATTGAGTAAAATCTAAAGTCTAGCACAAATCATCATGTACATAGATGATATGACGTGAATTACACAACTTGTCCGCTTACTCGTGCACTCATTTACAGTGACCATTTGACTTCGATTAGTACTAATTAGCACACCTATAACTATTCCTATTTGTGCTGCTTTCAGAAAGTAAAAGCCATAAAAAATTCAAATAACACTACCGGAACGCTGTTGTTCAAAGTAAAATCATAATCTCTGTAGTTGTACAAGACTGGTAAAATCTGCTCAAAAAATCTACACCTGTTCATTTAAAGTAGATTAAGGTAGAAAGCGCGATGCAGTATCTAAAAAGGAGCAAGGAGAGAAAAGTGTCTGTCAACATCACAGAAATTGCCGAGTTATTTTCGCAACAATGGTTTCCATTTTCTNTGGTAAAATCTGCTCAAAAAATCTACACCTGTTCATTTAAAGTAGATTAAGGTAGAAAGCGCGATGCAGTATCTAAAAAGGAGCAAGGAGAGAAAAGTGTCTGTCAACATCACAGAAATTGCCGAGTTATTTTCGCAACAATGGTTTCCATTTTCTGCAAAAAACGTTCATTTATCGGTTATACACTAGCACAAAATCACATGCAGCTCAGAGGGACATAAATATATGTAAGTAGATAGAATTATAATTATTTTGTATTTACATTGATTTTATGTCGGAACTAGACTTTAAAATGTTTTTGTATTACTCTTTATACACGTTATGTACGTCATTGGTAAGAATGAAAAAGTATCCTTTCTCATTCTAATACATGTTGTAGCCAACAGTCCTATGTAAATACTAGTATAATGAAACAAATCAATCAAATATAACTAGATTGTATAGTAACATCGATTAACTACTACACGTATAAAGCAGTTTTGAACATTCCAGCTGACAAAACCCTATAAAATTGAATGTATACTTTAGCTCAGCTAGGAAACAATATGAAGCAGTTTTTTTTATAGACGAATATTTTCTGTGAGTAATAAGAATTTCTGTTGGGATTTTCGGTGCCCTCTCAAGCTCCAATTCACTTGATTGATGTGTATAGCTTGGCTAATTTATAACTTGAGTTACTTATTGTTAGTGTTACACTTAGCCTCTAGTAGACAGAGTATGTAGTACTTCTACAAGGTAATACGTTCACTTTCCCCACTTATGAAAAAAAGTTTATCCGTATCGGATCCGTATCCGTCTTCACAACTAATTTAAAGTGCTTTCGAAATTTTTACTGTATGAATGTATGGTAATTATGTATAACCTTCAAAATTATGTGCAGGCAAGAGGACAGGAGTATAATGGACTGTTAAAGATGTACTGACAGTGAAAAAACCTTTAGTGACTTCAATTAAATGTTTATAGTTTCTGCAGCAAATGAAAGATCTATAATTTATTCAAGTTAGCTATAAATATAATTTCTACAAGAAATTCCCTTGCTTCCACTATGAAATTATAATTTTAACCAAAAACTTAATCTCCTGTGAAGATTCACGTGGAACTTAATTAATGATAATGCTATAGCGCTAGTATACTTTGAAATTCCATTAGCGAAAGCGAAACAAGGAAAAACTCCAAAAAATCCCAAAAAAAAGTCCACAAAAATCTTACTCCGTCCTTTGCAATTGCGAGCTTGAATAGTCCTTTAATACTTTATTATAAAGTTGTAAGTAGCTTTTTATGTACACCAATAGAAGTATAATCTATTATGATAGTTGATGATTCCGTACTCATAGTTGAAAACTTTATACGATATTCTACGAAAAACCTTTTCATTTTGTGCTTTTGATCCCAGACTATGAACAGCTAACTTACACAATATGTTGAAGTGACACTGACAATGAGTGAATGGTAAGTAGATTAGCAGGAAATATTGTGAGCTTGAAAGAGATTCCACCTAAGTAAACCAACAATTGAAGTATAAATACCTATGATGATGTGAAATTATGAAGCAAATATAGAATATACATTATACAATAAATATATGCAAATGGTACTCACTTGGTAGGATAGCATTGATAGTATAATTAGTGTTAAGTGTCAGTACCAAGTATTTTGCATGAACATATAAAAGTCAGTCATGTTATATTATTCGGATATTTAATCAGCATTAGCCACAAATCTTTTGGATACCACGAATTACGAATACTGTTATATGCTGCGATTGATGGAATCAAAAATCTCGACGTGGTAGAGTTCTCCAAGACATTCTTTGCTCAGGATTTAATACCATTGCATACTCATTTTCTACGAATCTATGTTTACGCATGATTGTGATTCATGTCGAAAAATTGAAAGCCATTTACTATCCAGCAGAATTAAATGGTCAGGATTTTTGTCTGGTCATTTCATGCAAAAATACTTCAAGTGAATACCAGTTTTCCCACGTAAAATTACAAATATTCGTAGCTTCCCTTGAACAACCACTTAACCCCAATGAAATAAATACCATTTTCTCCTGAATTGAGTAATGATGAGAGTGATTTTTGAGTTTTATATATTTACGTAGAAGAAGAACACCTTTTAATAACCAAGCTTTTTGTACATTGAATACTTTTGAGGTTTTCTAAAGGTTAAAATTTCCCACCTTATTCTAAATATCGGTGCAGATCTAGTTTCAAGTGCATCGTTACAATTTGTCATTTTTACCTGTCATTAGACACCATAACGAAATCATGCTGTACAGTTACACCCTATATCACTACTTATTTCTCCAAACTAGTTAAATTTATGTATGATGTATGATGATTTCGAAACATAATACTTATTCAAGATAATGATTTGTTTCTGACAAGCCTAAGCCATCAGGCAAAACCAGAGTATATATAATGTTCACATCATCAGAATGAACTCTTCTATCGGCACACACTTTGGCATAAATCTTCATAGTAATTTTAATTACACCACTATGTTACAAGTATATTCAGATTCTCAAGAATTTACACTCCAGACAATTTCTGGGCTTGTCAAGTAGCACCATTGACACTTGTGAACAAATTGAATTGAAATACTGAATTTGCCCCCAAACTCCAAACTCTCAAAACATCCTTGATTTGCTCTCTGACTGCAACACAAACACAATCTTCCCCTGGAATAGTTCAAGTAATTTCTTAGTGGTCGTGTGAATCTTATCTATAAATGAACAGTTGGAAATGTTGAGAATTGAGGACGACTTTTATCCCCAAAGCAGTTCCAACCATACACCAGCTACATTTTTATAGCATTACTTTCTCATCGAGGAACTTAATGAGAAGCGAGTTACTTGAATACAGTAGTGCCGACAAATGGAACGTCTTGATATTGGCAATCCTGTAAATCATATCCGGCTCCTGGGAGAAATATCCCAGTGTTCATGGCCACAGGGAGAGAGTCAAGATCTGATCCTAGTCCCCCTTGATGATTCGGAGATGCTGAAGTGATGACAACCGGTCCATCTCCTTCGGCTGGCTCCCGTTTCTTACAGAATAAGGGACGACGAAGGAGTGCCACGGTTAGCGCTCCTACGACAAATATGCACACTAGAGCTAGTGCCAGAATCAGATAATTCTTTAAGGATGATGATGACTTTGGCCCATGGCGATCTGAAATGGTAACATCAAAAACGAAAACATGATATTAATATTTAGAGGGATGGAAGCTCTCTCATGAGAAGTTTTTTCTCCGAATTCCAATATTACGAGTGACTGACATATATATGGAATGGAAACATGCTACGTGCGTCAGACACATGACATTGAGGAAGAAGTAGGAGGTAAAAAATCTTGTTTTTTGAAGTAGTGCGTTCATTTGGTGTGATATGATGGTTATTGCTCCAAATTCACACAAGGTACGCACAAGGCACAACACATTCCAAGTAATACTACTAACATGTATATGAAATCTTTCCAAGAAGTAAAACCAGAAGGACTGTGCAATTTTTCTAGTTTCTTTTTCTCATTTCAAGGATCAGTCATTCACGTTTTAAGGTATCCATACAAACTATAAAAATTGGACTACGGTAAGTGGAATGGAGATAGTTGGATGAATTAATCAGAATGAGATTCTTTTCTACTTTGTGACGCATTCTTCTCATAAGCAATGTGATTTAAGTCACTGCTTTCCTTGTGAATAGCAAGAAAGTTCACGACTGTGAATGGGAGAGCCACACCTATTCCATGAATGAATAGGTTTTTACTGTTATCATCACATTCCTTTTAAGGGAAAAAATGCATAATCCACCGCGCTCATGCTCATGCAATAGGGCCATAACTCCTTTTGTGAGTATACAAAACAGTTGGCTTCTAGATTTGAGAATAATGAATCACGGGAGTAATAACTTTTCATTTTTATGAGTTTCGCATGGACATATAACCGAATCCTTTCATTAAGTTGATGAGCTGCATAATGCTATGAAAGGATGAGCTCACTTTTACAATGAGAGGATTGCGGACGTGGAATTTTTATTAATGAGTTCGAGATCCGGATAAAAATATGTATAGGCAGGCACCCAAGTGAAAAAGTCAATTTGTCTAGAAAAAGGATCTCATTAAATTTCATCAATTTTTTTTATGAGGGCACTGTGAAAAGATGGATTCTTTCAGAAAACAGACAACGGATGAGGGTTAGTGAATACGTTTCGCGAAGACTGCACTAAAGTCAACGCCTACGTCCAAATATCACTGGCTAGCTTGCAACTGGATCCTTAGTCCAAAATCATTCATCCTTTTCAATTTGGACCCTTTTTTGAGTACGGGTTTATAATGTGCATACATTTTTCTTCAATAAACTACTAACGATAAGTATACACGAAACGGTATCTAAGTATTCAATTCATTACAAGGGTTTCAGCCAAATCACTCAGATTAATCAATGTATTATCGTGTGATTACATATATGTTGCATATTGCATGGAAAGATGTGAACATAAAATACTATGTATGAGCATAATTTTATAGTATAGATATCCACTTCTCGTGTATGTCCTGAAACACGCTAAAACATTAATTTCATACATCATGTACAACAAATAACACTCACGTTTGTTATCTTAGTAAAATACCACCACAAATTTCGGGTTTCAAGGGTTTACACAGTTTACAGACAAAGACAAACGAGCCAATGTATGGGTGCCAACATTTAACATGACTTTTGAGGAAAAGTGTCAAACAAGCATCATGCACACAGGTGCACATTCAGAATAAGAAATTACCATCATCACCATTTACTGTGAGAACTACAGGTTTGGCTACACAAGCCGTGACGAGAAGACCATCCTTTGGAACCCATCTCCCATCTGGTTGGCAACTAATCCTCCCGCATAGATGGCGATGAGAATTTGTGCAATTCAAAGTGTACGTTTGCACGCAGCCCGCTTGTAATTCTGTCCCGACAGGGTAACTTTCTTCTTTCACTGAACTCCCAACTCCTGACGACTCCTCAGGTATGGCGGCGTAAAAACCACGATCAATATCGGGATACGATTCGCAAAATGTGGCCCCTGTGGAGTGCATCAACTCTGCAAATACAAAAGTAATAAAACCATTTACTTTTTTATGAATTTTACCACTGACCGAGATTATCATGAAGAAAGTCCATATAAATAAAATAATAAAAAGCTTAATTCATTATTATAAGTAATAGAAAATGTAATCCCTTTGTATTCACACGTACTTATGCCTTAATAAGTACACTACAGAGCATTTTCGTTTATACAGGAAAATACATTTACCCCACGAATCTCATTTCCCATTGCGCTATAATCACAATTTCATCCTCATATAAGTCATCATTTTTGCACATCCTTCCGTATTACCTATGGAATAGGAAGATAACCACACGTGAGTGCTCTTTTTGTTAGAACTGGTCCTTTATCACTCATATACATAATGCAGATGTTTACTATGTTTGCCATACATAAACACAAACATTTCCTGTGTTTCCCTCATCAAATAATTACGTAGTTTTTCTCCGCTTCAACTACTCTTTCCTTGAAATGAAGGAAAACACAGTGCTTACTTTTTCCCTCTCTTCCTGAATAACCTTTGTTTGTTTTCTCTACCACCATCCATTATGGATGCAACAAACCAAGAAGAGCACAGGAGATACTGGAGAAGGGAAAACTACGGAAGACAATTTTCTTACCTATTATCCTTCTATATAGTGTTCTCTATTCCATACATTATAGTGATTATTCTTTCCCCAGATTTTAGCTCGCTATATACCCTCTGCATTTTTATGCATGTATTCTGACCACACACATAGAATCTCCAAACTATATCAACTGCGAACTACGATCACTTTAAGACGCTCCGAAAAAGAAAACATTTAAGATGAGTGAAAGGCAGTCGAGCAACGGATCGCCGATCACCATCGCCCTAACTCAAACTTTACTTCCTTTTCCTTCAATTACGTCTGTTCGTGCCATCCTCGGAAACAAATGTTGTGTACGTGGCTGGCGAATGTAGATATGAAACACGAGCGAGTACACTGCGGCTTCCAATCTTCTCGTAGACAAGTTCCAACTTCTTTGCACACCTGTGTTTCACCTTTCCTTTGGAAAGAAAGAAATGCACTTCTAAGTAACAGTATTGATTGAACGGAGGGAGCACGCAACATTAATGTAAATGCTTCCATGAGAAAAACGAAATACTTGAGATGCAATCACGTGCTCAATTTCATTGTTTAGCCTCAAAAATATACAGTCCTCCATGCCTACACATCATCGAATATATTTGAAAGTAACTTATTGCGACTTGGGATGATATTTTTGCTCCGAATTCAACAGAGTAAATTTGCCTCCCCATGAGCTTGGCAGTTAGCTCTTTTTCTAGGGAATAAAAAGCTATAATTTCAAGGACTTTCTTGTTTGCACACATATCAGTATTTACAGAGTCTCGTCTCTCTGTGAAACCTTATTGAGTCAAATACATAAAAGTACTTGAGAAACGTGTTCTTCTCGTCCATTAGTCATCGTCCATCTGCTACATTTTATAAAGGAGCATTCTTGGAAAGGAACTATATATTCATTTGATCCATTTCTTGGGAAGACAGCATTTGAATCATTTTTATCATACGATCATAAGCCGACCCCAACACACAAGAACATGACAAAAATATATATCACAGGAGAAAAGTATATTTTTATAGTTGGAACGTGACTTTAGACTGTAGAGAAACAAATTATTTCTGAGGCGGTTTAAAGCATTACCCAAGAACACATGAATTTGTTCCAGAAAGCTTTCAACCAAATCCTAGAAACTTCCCTAAAACAATACCTGAAATGCATATGAGAAGACTATTGCATTTGTCTGACATCTTTATCCCTTCAAGTGAATATACCCTTTGTTAAAAAGAGATGACAATGATTTATGAAATGCCGTATGTTTTGCCAACTTTTTCTTCCACATGAAAACATTCTCTATACCCTAAGTCCCACTACAGCTAGTCCCTATTTGCTTTGAGAAATTTGCCATAAAGTTTGCATAATTCGAGGAGCGTCTAAAATATGGCTTTTAATTCAGAATTGTGGAGCACAACCGTTTTTCATTTCACCTTTGGATTTATTTCTACCAGAAAGAAAACCCTGACGCCCTGTAATCCACAAAGTACATAACATAATACAAGCCCCCCAATAATAACATCCTCTTGTGGCCGACATAGTGCAGAAATGATGAAGTAGCTGGGCAGGGAATTTTGTAGGTTACACAATTGCTAAGCGGATTTACTCTGCTTTCCTCTTCATAGTTCATACCATATATGATAATGATTAGATGATGAAGTAAAAGCACTACAGTTTCCCTTTTTTTAGTCTCTATTCAGCCATATAGCCATCATAGTCCTTTTCAGAAAAGTATTTCTCCGACAAGGCTACACTGAATCACTCCAGTCCAAAATCACTCTCTCGAGCTTTCGTCTGCTGTTGAAAGACAGCAAGATGATGAGGCACTCGGCTTTGTTGGAAAAGAATCTCATAAAGACGAAGAAAGGAAGGAAAGTTTATGTCTAAGAAAAAACAAGCTTTAACGTAACCTGTTGTGGGAAAAGGGGGGCAAAAATATCTACAAGTCTCCATCTTCTTTATTGTGTAGCACTAAATGTACGTGCGTGACATACTGGTAGATTTCTTGTTTGGAGCATTTACAGGAGAGACGTGTTATTCTAGACATTTTCATTTCCTGTGCGCTACAGATAACAAGCTGTGCAGTTAACAAGCCGGAAAAGCTATATGATGGGCAAGAAAAATGAAGGAGGAGAAAAGGAACCCGAAAATTTTCTTATTCCTATTTTCACCTCCTCCCATTACAAGACTGTGGCTGGTTTAGGTCTGCTATAATATAAGGAATGTTAGGGTATTACAAGGATTGTGTTTTGTAAAGAATCCAACTTGCCGTTTTGCTTTCTTTTAGTTACATTCCTATACACTTCGGTATGAG
>JAHZNA010001042.1:0-12453 GCA_027743935.1 Sinodicranocentrus sp. ZH6 | reverse complement strand
AGTACACTAGAACCAATATTTCGTTTGGCCTGGTTTAAACTTCACCAAAACGTGTTCCCTCGTAAGAAGAGTAAAAGTAATCATCAGAATTTAAAAGTATTTCGTAATTTGAGGATTAGTGCAGGTTTACAGCCCGAAAATAAAATTCTTTCGAATGAGATTACATTTAATTTAAACGACATTTGCATTTTAATGGGATTCATTTTCATTCATAATTTTTTATTAGTCGTGCCTTTTTAAAATCCATGATCAAAAAATCCGCATCGTCATGTAAAAATTATTAAGAATTGCGCTTGTCAGTAACAGTTCTCTTTACAAAACTACATATCTGTGATGAGAGAAAACTTCCCCTTCATAAATGCTATTCTTTTGAGATCTAGTTAAACTAACAAGCCGCGTGAAAGTTATAAGTACAAGAGAAAGGCTGCCCGGTGTATTTCAAGCAAAAGGAATTAAAAAGCAAAGACCAAGGTGGATGGTCTCCAGCTTATCAAAGTGGGATCCCAGATGAATCTTACTATAGTGAGACTCCAGTCCAGTACTCCAGCTTACCAAAGTGGGTCCCCCCACTTCATAATATACGTAAGAAACCATAAGTTGGTTGGGTTGGACTCTAGGTAAGGGCGAGGAGGTTTTTTTTGCTAATAGGTTAGGATAAGGTTGAAATGCTCTCCTACACCCAACCCCCAAATATCGCATCTGCAGATCTACTTAATGGAACCCCCAAACGACCCCAAAATGGAATGGTGTATTTTGATCCCCTAACATAACCTACGTATTAGTCATAAGAAATCTCGACACTCTTATCTATAGTCCAATCTCAGTGAGTTCTAGTTAGCTGCAATTTGCAAATCTTGCGTATGTATTAGTAAGGTGGGGAGGGGAGTGTGGGGACCCACTTCCACTTCGCTTCGGTAATCTTGGTGAGCTGAAGACCCTCCACCAAAGACCAATGCATATCTTCGTTCGGGTAATGCGTTTGTACAATCCGTAAGTAAGTATACGTGTGTGTGTAAACAATTTCTACAATGCCAAGCATTCCTACTAATTCCTAGTACTACCTTCGTTCGACTTGGACAGAAATCAGGTGAGTAGTAGATACGTTTTTGTATTGTATGCTTTATGTATGAGATTTCAGTGCTTTTGCACATCTTGCTTCAATACGAAAGGGAGTACACACAACAGGCTAAATATTGCTAACAGCCGAGGTAAGTGAAATCATAACAAAACTTTCTTCAAGTGCATCGTTTAGACTCCTTATTTAACAAAATTTTCAAAATTCTTTGTGTGGATAGAAAGCATCTGGAAACGCATGAAAGTTTGCCTTGAAAATATCAGTACTCGTACTGCAAGCTACGACTAGTGACTAGTAATGTCTGTAGGTACGGGACAAGGGTCGACTATTTTAATAAAAGCCCAATCTGCCTCAGGAGAAGATGAAGTCGAGGAAATCGAAATCGATGCGACGACAACTGGACTCTTAGAGCATTTTAGTAATGTTGGAGTATCGACTGATGGCATTATTGACGGCTCGGAAATTGTGGATGTCCAGGGCATGTTTTATGAAGCCAACCAAGGAGAAAATAATGGAAACACGTACATTTTAAATCAAGAAACTGGTGAAATTCAACTGTTTGAGCTGAATAACCAAAACACCACCACGATTGATGGCGAAGAGATCGAAGTTGTCACTGTAGATGCCGATCGACTATTTAATAACGCTGGAGGAGTGTCGTCAAATGACCTAGATCAATTTTCAAGTAGTAGCAGTTACAGAACTCCTGATACGTACGAAATAATTACGAATAATACGATGACTGCTTCAACGTCGAGGTCACATGTAACTCAAGTAGTACCTGCTGTGACGCATATTTCTCGTATGAAAAATGGCCCTGCTCTGTTGCGTAATTCAAGACGGATAGCTACGGCAGTAGATCATGTTACAGGTTAGAAATTACTGTACAGGGATACGTACCCATTGGCTTGTCATTATTGACGATTCTTGTTTAGAGCATGTCAGCTGAAACATTATGTTTATTATCCCTTTTTAGATGAAGTTAATCGAAATTGCGCTGGTTCATCAGTCAATATTATCTCTTCGTCTTTGCGTAATCGAGCATCAAAATCGACAGGGATTAATAACGGAAGCAATCGAAAATCTAGGATTACGCCCTCCAGCTCTAAGGTCAGGGAAAAGTCCCAGCAGGAATTATTACAGCGCTCTCTGACTTATGCAACTATTGTGGGACCGGATGGAAACTGCGTTCAGCAGGTTTTAATGCTTAATCAAAGTGCAATTGATGAAGTCGGTCATGTAGGGGACCCACTACATTCAGTAAAAATCCAGCAACCCAATGACACGGCTGCCCAGAATTCTGTCCCTGGAAATACGAACTATAGTGTCAAGACAGAGCAAGCACACAAACAACCTACATACTTTATTTATCAAGATGCCGACGGAGACCAGGTAGGTTTAACGTACATACGAAATAATGCCATTCTGCTGTTTTTACGTAGTTTTACTTACGTTGACCCAATTATTTGTAGGTGGCGGAAATCATTGAAGAGTCAGATTCAACAGATCCGTCTTTCGATCAATCCACCACAAACATTATTTACCAGTTTGAAAACAATGCAGTATTTTTAAATGATGGGGATATGGCAAGCGCGGTCACACTAACAGTACCAAAACTTTCTAAATCTACTAAAAAGCGTTCTAAGAAAGCTAGCCAGCGCGATGAAAGCAACTTAAGTAAAATTAAAAAAGGGAGCACGGAATTAAAGTGTTTAGAAAATGGATGCAATGCGGTTGCATATAATGTGTCTGAACTCAGAAAACACCTCACTGTTTATCACGAAATGACTTTCGATATGGGAACTATCTTATTTCCTTGTGAAGCAAGTGGGTTTAAAAAGAATTATTTTTTGTAAGCACATCACCGGTAAAATTTTTGACAATCCAACTGACGATGACACTATTTGTTTATTTAGCCTTTAAAGAGTGGAGAGAACAATACGAAAGGGAACGGATGGTTAGCTTCATTTACAGAGGTGGAACAAAGAAAATTGCTAAAGATCAAGCTGTTACATACATGATTTGCCATCGATCTGGTCATTACAAACCCACAATGGAAGATGTCAGCAAAAGGAAAAGAAAAATGAAACCACAAGGAAGTTGTAAAATTGGTGGTTACTGCACTGCTGGAATAAAGCTTTTAAAAAATCTGGACACTGGAGCAATAAAAATGGACATTTGTCATACCCATTATGGGCACCCATTAGATAGCGAGGCGATTCCACATCTAAGAGTTAACCCAACGTTGAGGAAAATTATTTTAAAAAAGTTTGAAGAAGGTATCATAGTACTTGCTTTTTACAATTTAAAATTTAAATTGTTGTATCGCATTATATGATGAATGTTACAGCAGCTACATACTGAACTTTTGTGTAACACTGACAGGTATGAATTTTACGGATGTGCTTGCGTACATTCATCATAATCCAGATGGGTTAGAGGGACTTAGGATGGTGGACCGTCGTGCAGTTCGAAATATTTACGATACATGGAAAAAACCAGTNTGTTGTATCGCATTATATGATGAATGTTACAGCAGCTACATACTGAACTTTTGTGTAACACTGACAGGTATGAATTTTACGGATGTGCTTGCGTACATTCATCATAATCCAGATGGGTTAGAGGGACTTAGGATGGTGGACCGTCGTGCAGTTCGAAATATTTACGATACATGGAAAAAACCAGTAAAACGTTCTAAAAAGTCCCATGTGAAAGGGGGTAGCTTTGATTTCAATGAAGCAGTAGAAATGACAGATGTGGATGGTTCAGACCGCATTTGTAAAGATGATATTACTGATGGATCTGAATCGTGCAATACAGATTTGCAGAATAATGCCACTGATTCAGAAGTATCTAGACGAACCATGTCAAGATAATCAATCCGATAATTGCGAAACAAAACCTGCTGTTTACCAAAATGTCGATACTGCAATTATGCCTGAACAGTATAGAGAAAGTTTCAGTGATGAAAGCACTACGAATGAATCGCATTCAGTGATTGCTGAAAATAATGAACCAGAGGCTGATGTCGAAGCTGAAGAGATGGTTATGGAGGAAGAGGAAGCGCCTACTTTATACATTGAGGATGGTGTAAACGAATTAGATGAAGTTGATGAGCAGTTGGATGAAGATTTGGATCCTCCATTACTTATAGCTATTGAGTCAGTCAAGTCTCTGAAAGCACCTTCCCCGGTTTCGTTCAATAAGTCTGAAAAGGCAAAAACTTCTAAAAATGCCAAAAACACACGTAAATCAAAGTCGGAACTTGAAACTAAACCTGTAATTGTAAAATCTGAAAGCGTAAACCCAAATATGGGACCAAAAGTTGACGCGACAGGTACGTGTATGTTGTTGTTGCAGAAAAACTGACTTATTAATTATCTAGTATAAAACTAACATATTTCGTTCTGTTTAGCAGCGCCCGATTCTGCAGCCGTTTCATACAGCTTGCGTCCAAACAGAAAAGTTGAAGTGTTTAATAAAAGTAAACGAGCAATACGTAAAGCGGAAGAATCAGAACTAACCAGTGATAACGCCAATCGGGGTTCAGAAGAAATCGGGGAATCGAAAATTTCCAAGAGAAAACAGAAAATGCCTGCCGCATCTGTTTCAAAAGAACGCACAAGAAGTGTATCTCCAACGCCCGCAGCTACTGACCTAGTGCAATGTGATTCGCCAACATTTCACTTATTGGAAGATGAAGATGACTTTGACATGATGCAGCAGATTCAGATTAGTTCGAAACTAGAAGCATCGATTGATAAGTTACATAATCATGGGGAATCAGGTCCGAGTCTTTTACTTTATAAGAAAATTGGCGAAATCAATACAAAATACGGGGGATTTTGTAGAGCATTTCGCGAAGACGATTTCTGTTTAATAATCCAAACCCCTGTACAGAGACAAATAATGCAGATGTTTCCGAAAATAATAGGCATTGAAATATTGGATGGTCCTAAACCGAATGAGCATGATTTAAAGTTGGCATTCATTATGGTATTAGATGATTTTAGAGAGGCAATACCCGTTGCGTGGATGGTTGCTGATACAATGTGTAGTAGAATCTTAAACCAGTTTTTTAGAATGTTGAGGTATCATTGTGGCGAGTTACCCGTACAGTATATCATGGCTCCAAAGAATGCAGACGTTTATAAAACATGGACCACTCATTTCTCAAATAAACCTAAAATCCTTCAAAGTGAGTTCTATGTGAAACGTGATCTTCGAAATCTGGTAAACAGACATTTTCCCAATGATTGCACTAGAAGTGCTACTTGGGATCTAGTAGAGAAAATGATTTGTGAGAAATCTATTGTGAATTTAAAAGGCTTGATAAGAAAATTAAACGAGGTAGTAAAAGAATATCAGAACGGGGCTAATTTTCTGAAAAAGATGGAGAAGGACTGGCTTTCTAGAATTGGTGAGTGGTCGTTTGCTTACAGAGTGGGTGCCAGTCCCAACCTCTTGTTTGTTGCCGAAGGTTTCACAAAGCTTAAAAAATTTGTAAGTTTTAAGGGCACAAAAAAATTAAACCAGAGTGTTGACCATATTTTAAAAATTGGGTACGATAAATGCTTTCTCAGAACCAAAAGGATGTTTAAAGGAGATCAGAAGTTCAGTTTTATGTTGGAACAAGTCGAGAAATCCCACAACATATCAAGAGACGTTTTGAGTAATATAATTATTACTGAGTACGAAAACGAACACCGATGGAAGGTTGAAACAGAAGATGATATGGTAGCCGAAATATTTCACCTTCAAAGTCATTGTGACTGCAAAATTGTCTGCAAAGTTTGTAAAATATGCGTTCATGAATATATGTGTTCATGTGACGATTTTGCAAAACAGCATTTAATGTGTGCTCATATTCACAAGGTACATTGCTTTCGTAACAATGTTATAGAAGGATCGCAACATATTGAAATCGAAAGCGCTGACTTACAATCAGAACTTATAACCGTTCCAGATTTGAGTAAATCTGAAGTAGCACTTTGTGAGGGCACCGAAATTACCATTTTAAATGAAAATCAAATTAAAGATCTTAATTTATCCGAAGTGCTACTACAAGCCGCAGGACTTCTCAGAAGGGAGGATGGGCAGGATATGCCTAAAATTGTTTCAATTACCGATGCTGATACGCAAAAGGTTATATATGATGGTAACGGTCATGGTCCAATAATATTTGAATTTGAAGCTGATTAATTCCTTTCTAAACAATGTAAATAGATGTATGAATTTCAGTCCAGAGTTTTGTATCAATAGATGTGTTATTAAAAGATGACTTTTAAGAAAGCCATATTAGTCAGTGTATATGTGTAGCATACAGTGTTCACATTAACAAAATGTGTTTAGATAATTTTGACTTGGTTTGTAAGAAATTGTCTAGAATAACACAAGTTTGTGACGTGTTAGTGTAAGATACAAAAAAAGATGTGGAATTTATTTGTGTGCTTTGTTCACGGAACTGAACAGCAGTAAATTAAAAATTATTTTTATTCACTA
The DNA here is from genome assembly GCA_027743935.1 of Sinodicranocentrus sp. ZH6. Taxonomy (NCBI): domain Eukaryota; kingdom Metazoa; phylum Arthropoda; class Collembola; order Entomobryomorpha; family Entomobryidae; genus Sinodicranocentrus; species Sinodicranocentrus sp. ZH6. Next base: position 5,873 of record JAHZNA010001042.1, on the reverse strand, counting down.
TTTAAACTACTGAGTATTATTTTTAAGATTTATAATGTCTATGCAGTTGTTATTGCTCAATACCAAAATTTGTATAGACGTGTGCAGCATTAGCATATACAACATACAACCTTAACCTTGTAACCTCCACCTAACTGGTCTGCTGTAATAATACGTCTCGATTACATAACGCGTCTACTCTATCCATATGTACAATAAAATCAAAATAATAAAAAACAACAGATAACGCGATGGACAAATTTTGTCGGAGAAAGTGTCAGCCCGTGTCACCCATCATTGCACATATTGGCATTGGATCATGGATGTAGAGAAAGTGAGGTGCATACTGCACACGTAAGGTGAAACAACAAGCTTTGTATACATGCTGTCTGCTGGCTGAGAGTCCTTGAGCGGTGTGGTGTGCTTTTTTATGTTGGTCTGAAAAAAAACAAATGAGAGAATCTCATGTCACAAAAATGGATTTCTTTATTCTGTAGCTGCCAATGGATTCTGGGAATTACTGATAACCAAAAAATAAATTAACACTAACTAGAACAAATCAGTATAAAACAATTCTGAAAAAAGTGCATATCTTATATTTAAAAAGGTGTATCCTAACGCAATCTTATCGAAAGACGGAGATCAGAAAGAAAAGACATTTTGAGTTTGAATTGAATCATTGTGGTGTAGAAATCCAAAGCTATGTATAAGCAGTTAGCCTCATGCAGTTATTCTATTTTAAGAAATTGCTTTAATCGGCAATTTTTGCTTTATAACCGCAGCGGTTGTGAAAAACGTTTTATAACATATTCATGTAGTTGTTGTTCCACCCCGCAACGCCCACAGTTTAATTTAAAACGAGAAGCGAAAATGCTTAAAAAGATGGTCACTGGGGCACGTAAATCGAGGTAAATGTTAGTAGATAGTAGAGAAATTGATCAGCTTAGTTTTTTAATCTTGCTATTTTAAATAATTCTAGGAAAAAATTTCTTCCGTTCGACCAACCCGCATCAGCAGCATTATCAGAATTCGGATTTATGACAAAAGGGAAAGCAAAACCAGTGTCAGGAAAAGTTATGCGACGTGTTGAAGTTTTAAATACTTTGTTTATCGAACAAATTACAAGTCTTCTGGCAACTGGTGAAGTATCACCTGAATTCATTGGACTTGGGTTACAGATATCAAGGGTTAAAATTTCTCCAGATTTCTCCGCCGTGAATGTTTACTGGTATGCAAGTGGCACTGAAAAGGATGAAAAAATCGACGTTTTACTTAAGGGAACTGCTGGACATTTACGTCATACACTTAGTCAACTGCGAATTATGGGAGTGGTTCCTCCGATCATTTTTATTAAAGATAGAACATTTTCCAAACTGCAAGAGGTGGAATCATTGTTGTCAAAGTGCGATTTTGGACCGGATTTTAAATCTCCTGATCCAGCTGAGTCTTTCCTTAAATCACCAAAGTCGGGAGCTATCATTGAGGCAGAAAAATTTGAGCCGAAAGAAATGGACGTAAAAGTGGTAAAAAATCTGCCTACCGTTGTGCCGGATACAGACCAACTTTCCATAAAAAATTATGATGTGTTTGGAGTGAAACACAGTTTGATAATGAACGAGGTAGTTATTTTACTATAATGATGCATTATATTAACCAACTGCAATAAAAATTATAGAATAATCATATTTCTCTTCCAGATTATTAATTCATTAAGCAAACAACGACAGAGGAAAATGGCAAAAGAAAAGAAGCACAGCTTTCAGCAGTTGAGTTTGGTGGAACAAGATGACGAGAGCTTAGTAGTTTCACAAAATGAAGCTCGTCCTATGGCCACAGAAGATATTGGTAATATTGACTCTGAAAATTATCGTAAACGACAAAGTGAATTTTTAAAATACCTTAAAAAACGACAAGCTACAAAAATGAAGGAAGTGAAAAGAAATACTGTTGAGGCTAAAGAAAAAGAATTCTACATGTCAGAAGCTGAGGAAAGGTGGACAATTAACGTGCAAAGTCGATTGCTTGATTTAGATGGTGATATTCTAGAAAAGGATGATATTGACAGTGACGAGTATTATTCTGATGAAGAATATTACCAAGATTTCAGGAAAGAATTTGAGTAAATATACACCTTCCGTAAAAAATCTAATAACTACAGCAGAAAAGGTTGCTTCTACTTATTTGCTCATTAAAGGTACGCTTGCCAGTTTATACGAGTGAGGATTTAATATAAACATAAAGATCTTTAGGATTTAATGGCCTTAGCATATTGACGTCAGAGTTACTTGTGTGCAGTACTTTTAGAAATTAAGTACTTATATACAACTAAGCTCCCTTTTTAATATGTATTATGCCTTCATATTTTTCAGTAATGGATGGTTTTGTGAACAATAAATTGTTGTTTTCAACGTTAGAAATGAGTTAACTGGTTTTGAAATCAATATTAGATTAAACGCATATAAAATGATGATGCATTGCAGAATCCAGGTTCTACATATGCATTGATATATTTATGCATCATATCGCTCCGTTTATTTTCTCAAAGTTGTAAATGAATGACGTTGTATTTATCGTGTGAACTTACGGTACTTTATCACATCACACAACAAACTTAGACGCATCGCATTCCAATTCTAATTAATTAGTATTAGTAAATTCTGTAATCATTAATCATATAAAATGCGACATCTAGGTTGGAATCTTTTTTTCTGAATTGCTCTATCTTTGGTTTTACTCACTCGCGAACGTGAATCCATCCATATTAATATATACGTATATATATTCATATATATATGCTTATTTGGAAAGAAATTAAAATGGAAGAAAAAATTACAAGTTATTTGAAACAATGAAGGCTTCTAATAAAATATTATCTGCTTTGGTTGATACATCGTTATTTCAGTACTAAATTAAAATTCCAAAAGAGAAAATACAGGCTGGGCAATTTTATCTCTTCCACGTAAGTCTACAAGCTCCATTATGACCAAACAACCAACAACTATGCCTCCACTTTCTTCAATCAATTGGCAGCCAGCTTTTAATGAACCTTCGAAAGAAAGCAAAGAACATTATGTGATATTTTTGGATGGCGACCTTATAATAATATTTGTAATAAACAAAACAAAAAACAATGGTTAATTTTTAAATACCTCCCGTAGCTAGTAAATCATCTATCAGAAGCACTTTATGGCCTAGTTGAATGCTTTCTTTCTGGATTTCAAATGTATCCTGAATCCCACAATCCAAATAAAACTTATTATATGAATGCCCATTTGCACATTTCAATGTGTTATGTGTTAAGATTATCTTTGAAATGAAAACAATAAATTGTGGCTGCTGATCTGATGCATACTGAGCATCTGGAATGTTTCGTTTACTGACTTCCACCATCACATCTCTGAGATCCTTGAATGCCGTTGGATTTCGAAGCAACGAAAACATATCCCTATTTGGTACAAAAAAGATTCAGTTTACTAATAAGATCAGTAAAGTAATAAGCAAGTCAGCACTGTACTGATGAGTCGCAGTTACAACGAAACTAGTCTGCAGTTAGGCTTGCTTATCCAATCATGTATAGCCCAAAAAAATCATCTTATCAAAAGATTTACACATTAAAGCAGAGCTTTCAGTGGACAAGCAGACGACTTTTCCAACTTTAAAGTACAACGAGAATATTATTATATATTAACGGTTATACCTAAAAAGTATTCCAGGCTTAGGGAAGTCGGGATAACTTGATATGTACTCTTTGAGTTCTTGAAGTTTTTTTTCCATCTTAACTAACTGAACGATCTATCGTTGATTTGATTTCGGTGAGCTTGAGCAGTTTGTGAAGCAGCACAAATTTTGAGATTTGATATTGGATCCAAGATGAAAGATTGGATAGGTTACGTTTAACAGAGAAAAATGATTTTGTATAGTAGCAATTTGTCTTTAATGGACAATTAAGACATTTTTATTGAGCATAAGCAAACGAAATTTTAGCCGGTTGGGCTGTAGCTTGAATATACTTTATATCAATGTAATGCATAACATGCACTTTTTTACCCTATTGAATATATATTGTGATTGTGAATTGTGGTAGCCGTTCATCGTGTGTGGGAAATGGGAGAATTCTATAGTGATACTGAAGCATACTCACACTATAGATTTATGGTGTTGCATGTTACGTTTACGTTACATTACATGTTGGGTAGTTTGCCGTATGATTTCATAAGTAAAGGGTTAAAATATGCAGAGATTTGTTTGTACATAGTTTTAACTAATAGCCACTTACTCTGGGTATGAGCTTGAGCATGTGACTTATCGCTTTAGCGAATTTGACTCGTGTGTCTTTCGGTATTCCTTATCCAATAGTTTTCACCACGTTCGACTCTTAAATGAAAAGTGTAAAGTAATAAAGTGTGAGGAATTCCAAAATGTTCCTATCGTATAATGATTACCAGTAATCAAGTAATTTAACACGAAGTGATTTGCTGAAAGTATATAATCTTCTTGATCAATGTGGTGCTTTGTACATACATACATGATATGAGACATTGACATTCAACATTATATTATTTATGAATACGACATTATATGATCACGAGTCCAATCCTACGAAATCATAAACAGAAAGGATTTCGCTTTATTCAAATGACAAGAGTTATGAATAAATTATAAATGATAGAATTAGAATTTTACAAACCACGCAAATGAGCAACTTCTTTTTTCTCAATCGGAAAATATTAGAATTCGATAAAATGTCCTCCAAATGTAAACATTGCGGAGAAAAATTTGTAGAAACTGGCAATTTTACCTTGAGAATTTTACCTGCCAAACGAATTCCTAAGAAGGCAAGAAAACTATTTATGGAGGAATCAAGCAAATTAAATGTTACCAGCAGCAGTGATTCGTCATTAGCTTCATCATGGGCAGCTTCTTCATTTCAGAAATTTTTGTTGAAACGGTCAAACCCAACAAATTTGATTGTATGTTATCTTACGATAAATTTATATGCTATTCATAAAACAGATTATTTTCGTTTCTTCTGTTGATGCATTTCACATTTGTTTTATTTCAGGAAATGACATGTGGAAATTGTGGTACAGTGAGTAGGACCAAAATGCAGAAACCTCATCGTGCAAAATATGAGCATGTACATGACATTGGAAAAAAGGAATGCCAATTCCGAGAAAAGAGTACATCAGTTAACAATCAAGCAGCAGCATTAACTTCTACTAAACTGAAGAAAGTAAGAAATTCGTCTGCTGGACTGACGCTTTTGTCACAAACGATAACCTGTAATACGTCTTCCAATCGAACCACAGTTGATCCAAATTCGAAAGGCAGTAACACAAAAAAATCGGCCATCCAACAAAAAAAAGAGATGGAAAACCTAAAGAAAATATTGTTTGAATCGAAAAAAGCGAAAAAGTCAGGTTCGTCTTTAAAGGACTTCCTGTCTGGTATTTAATTTAAGCTGATATATTTTAGGGTATATTTTAACAGTTTCTTGCACAACGTATAATATATATTTATTAGTACAGCTCAAGCTCTTTCTGTGAGTCAATTTTTTATATACGTATGTATATTTTTTACTAAATAATTTTATAAAAATATATTAACTTTATTATTAAATGTGTTTTAAACACGTCGTGACCTTACATCATGAATTAATTTTACAATTTTTACACGGTAAAATTGCGAACAAATATTTAACAATTTAACAGAAATGCTCGGAATACTTTAGTTTTTGCTAAACGCACAAGACGCAATTTCACACACACACATAGAACTAATAGTTGCTAGTAAAACTGTTTTGATAGCTTGTCAGTCTTAATCAGATGAAGTAATCGTTTTATCGTTAGTTGCACAGCTCAACAAAGATTTAAAATGTCTATATGTTACTGAAC
>JAHZNA010001041.1:0-30083 GCA_027743935.1 Sinodicranocentrus sp. ZH6 | reverse complement strand
GATGATGACGGGAAAAAAGTTGAAAATAAAATAGGCATATGCTATAATTCCCTTTGTATATAAACCCACTTTCTCCTTTTCCCACTCCTCTTCAAACATTTTCTTTAGGTAAACAAGGCAAGTGACAGCATTCCATCTAGATTCTCAGGGTGAGATATTTTCTGTCGTCTTTTTACTCAAAGAGAATATCTAATATGTTTGGGAGGAGAAAGAGGAGGCTCAGCAGTGTACGAATTTTTGTGCGTGATGCCAATAAATATGCAATATCACGCGTGTACACTAAAGAAAGACGGCGACATATCATCAGGTACCTATTAATCACAACGAAGTCGACGCTGCATATAAAAAAGAAGGTGTTAGATTGAGAGACGTGGGTTGGTGGTGTGGCTGTATGCTTGCCTCTTTTCGCAACACGAGAAAAGAGCCACAGAGAGGAAAAAAGTTTCATATTAGATTTTATCAATCCGAAATAATTTAATCAGGTGTTGGCATTTATAAATAGCTAGAGGAAAACGAAGAATTACGTCCCAAGGCATTGGGCCTGAATGCCAAATGAGCTGCAGTGTGTGGTAGGAACAGTAACAACATGTTATTGCGTTGCGGTGTATACTCCACTCATATATGTCCTATCTGAAAGTGTTGCCACTCGTTGCCTTTATCATAGCAAATGCCGCTTGGAATATTCCTGGAAATAGGGAAAAGCTTTAATTTTGACTTTCCTTTTATACGCTTAGCTGAGATATATGCCTTTTTGCAGATTTTTCCCCGCATCATATTGTGATATGGTGTCTAGTTAAAAGCTGACTTGTAGGTACTTTTTTTCTACTTGTATAAACTTGAGATGACTGATATGGTAGAAGGACAACACAGAAACTTCACCAAAAAAAGAACACTTTAGTGTGTGTGGCTTTATTATAAGAAACAGCAGATAACATCTTATCATTGACTCTTACTTTTTATTTTGTTTTAAGGGTGTACGAACAAATTTGATGGGAAAACGTTATTCCCCCTCATGCCTGAAAGTTGCTCCGTCTTAATTTATAACTAGTGAAAGGCAAGATGTCTACAGTAAACATTCAAAGTTGATATAGCTCTAGAATTTCATTTCATTTGAAAGTTTACAAAGTATCCCTTTCGGCAGTCATCGTTGAATAACTGGATATGACTGTTGGTTATGAATGGGTGAAAAATGATCACAATCGTACAAGTAATGCACATCCGGCAACAGCTCTTAGTCAGCTTCTCAGCACATAGTAATCAATTCTCGAGTCACATTTACAATGAGTTTTAGCCTACACCAAAAATTCACATTTCATTCATGAACATTGATTTATACACTTTGTACTTGCCTACCGTACACTCATCCAGCAAAGCCTTCACTCTTGCTAGACATACATTACCCATATATAACCAAACAATATCGTAATATAAATGTATTATGTATATTTGAAGGGGAGCAAGTCCGAAAGTAAGTTTTGCCTTCCATTTGTTAGTTTGTTTTTATAAAAGTACATGCATGTATGACCTACCCACTCTGACCCCCATCTCTTCAGTTTCTTGTACTCGTCTTGTCAACCGTGTCCATCCATTAGAGGCAAACAAATATTCCATATGTCATGTCAGAAATGCACGCGATCTGTCTTTGTTCCTCTGCCACAACTTTCTCAAAACAAGAATAAAAGGAAAGTATCAATGTGTACGAGAGAGTAAGTACACTCAAAGGAAAACTTAGGTACAGCCTTACAACAACCGCTTTACTAGAAAAATCTACCCTACACAGAGGAACTTTTCTTATGCCACTAAATTCCGCTCCTTTCTTTGCCAATAACAATTTTATCTAGAGAAGTTCAACCTAATGGTTTCTTTTCTTGGTCTGTCCGTCAGATACGATACATTGATCATGACTTCATAACTTTAAGAGCGAAAATTAATGCTCTATAACATCCTTGTCTTAATTGCGTCCTTAAAGGAGTCCTACCTTTGAGTGAATTTTCACTTATCTATGCGTCTATTGAATAATATCAAAAGTAAAACTTCACAATGTATGTAGCAAGCCCATTCGCCCATTATTGATGCACAGTTCACAAACTGTTTGGAAGTACTTATTACCCATAAAAGATAAGAATAGCTGGTTCCTATTAAATAAAAAAAGAGAGAAGAAAAAGTCATGATATAATTAGCTCGCTGATTTGTAATAATGCATTGTGCGATCGTCTCTCAACTCAATGGAAACTTTTACATTGTGCAACAACATAATGAAACGCTGTCGTTTGCAATGATGCTAATAAATATTACTCAACTTCCACATACAAAGTTGAGAGAGAGAGATGCTTCTCTGCAATAAACAGAAAGGAAGCGAGTTTTTATGGAACTTTACGTTTTTCTGCTCATGATAGCACTAATGTTCCCTACTTACAGGATGAGTTCAGCCTCTTTAAGTGAACATAAATTTCTATATTTCACTCCAAATTGCCATTTCGACCTACATTTATTAGGATGACGCTACTCCACAAGTTTTCCGGCTCTGCATGAACAACATGTACCGCGTTTTCAACCTTTATACATTGTCCTGTTATAATGATCATTTAATTTAAAGAAGAATAAAAAACTTTATTTACATTAATTTACAATAATACAATGATAAATAGGGTTTGCTGATTCTGTTACAATGTAATACTGCCAAAAATACGGAGGTATTCAAATTATTTATGTAACTTAAATTAATTTAATAGCGCAGTTTATAATCGTGTTATTCGAATCGGGATGCATCATACATCATGTATGCCACAATTCTCTGAATCGATTTTGAGTAAAAAGTACGACAAGATTATGAGCCCGTTTGGGGCATTGCGAGACTTTCTTTCCAACACAAGACAGTAAACAGACATTCAATGTCGGCATCATCACTGGCTCGCTTTTATCCTTCTACTTCGACAATAACCGACGGCTGCTATTATACCCACCCAAGCTCTCATATTCTTTTGCAAGTCACCCTCATTGAATAGCATTTTTCACAAGGGTGGGTGGTGCGCTAGTAGCTGTAGTGTATTCTTTAATAGCGTTTTCAGCAATCTGAGATAATAATATACTCCAAGGACTATTTTGCAGTTTGTAATATGTCGCGAGAAAAGAATGAGGGTAAAGCAGCCGGGAAAAGAGAAGCTCTTTATTTTCTCTCGTTTTTATGGCTTACTCGTACGTATAAACCACATGAAATATGTTTTGCATAAAGAGGAAAAAGAGGAAGAAAGAGAGCACACCTGTCTATCAGCATAATCCCTTGCTACAAATTACCATACACATTGGATACTTGAATACAAAAAGTGGAGAGGTAATGTTCCTAGTAGTCCTTCCACATATCTTTTATCTACGTAAATACACTTATGCATATCTGTAATGGAGGATATATTCAAGGGTGTTGTGTATATGGCACGTTATATTATGTACATATACATGTGCCTTATTTTGTATCCGGTGAAATGACGGTTGTGTGGAGGCTAGCTAGTAGACATTGAATTATTTTTTCAATACGACACTTGTGGTCGTGTCGACTCATTGTGTTTGAGGTAGTGAGGGAAGAAAGGTAGCAGTGCAGTAGTAGTAATCAGTGAAATAGTCTCTTGCAAATTTCATCACATCTCCCCTGAAACTCTCTTACCTTGACAGGAAAGAGAAGCAAGGATAAAGTCGACATATGTATATAAAATATGTAGAGGAAAAGTACATTTTCCCTAGTCCTTTTCCTTTAGGAACAAACTACTCTGTTGGAACCATATAAATACAGTTGTATTTAGAATTTTGCATCTTAAGCCGCAATACTTTCAACCATTTTTTATTACGTACCTGTGCGTTTGATGGTTATATGTTGTGGAGCAGGCTTGGTGGGAGTAATATACACATTCGTGTACACATAACAAGAAACAAGACACATGGCAATGATGACAGTAATGTGACGAGGAAAATGGGCTTTCTTGACATTTCCCTTCTTGAAATTTCCATTACATAAATCCCAAATCTGTCTTTCACAAAAGTGACGCATTCTCTTCCTCATGCATGCTAGAGTAGGGATGATGACTATTATGAATGTGTACTTTTCTAGGGTGGGCACAACTGACAGAGGAATATAAAATATACTAATGCTCATGCTTATTGCACAGATTTCATTACCGGATTACCCCTTTCACCGAATATGCCATTCGAGTAATGGAAGATTTCCAAGAAATTACTTCACTCGAGATATCCACCTACATTACACGTAGTCAATATAGCATTTACACAACTATCTACATCCGGATTCTATAAAAAGGATGATTTTTAGTTAAATTTATGAGCATGTGTGGTAGTAGGATTTGGCATATATTGGAGATTTTACGTCATTATAATTTGAACTACTTGAAGTTGGCAAAACAATAGAGTGAATGGATGTCAATGTCATACACACAGGGAAGATTTCACTACGCACACTTCATTTGTTTGCTGTAGAGTCAGATTTTCTGATAACATTGGAGTGAGTCAAACCACCCCTCATTCGTAATGCAAATAATGACATGCTTTCTCTCATGTCAATATACTCAGGTGTCATTAGCGTTCTTTCCCTGATCCTTCTTTCCCATTACCGTAAACCTTGGCACACTTGATAGATTGAAGATGATACGTACCTAAAGCTGGAATTGAGGAGTAGTGTAATCATAATGTGTTGCTTTCCATATTGTCAGGAAGTGGCTCGTTGGAAAGCTTACACAAGTGGATTTTATGAGATGCCAATGCGAACGAAATGAACAGGTAGATTTCCCATTGTATAATGGGCCAGCGTAATACTGAACTTATAAGCTTCTATTTTTTGTATAATGATAAAGTATATAATATTATTACCTACTATGATGTTCTATGCGTGATCAAATATGTGCTTTTTCGACATGTTGAATTACGAGGATGATCCGTCACGAAAGACTAGTACATAAGCTTTCAGGTTCGCGTAACTTCAACTCCTTCTCATGCCAGGTACTTATGAACCTCTCCTATCCACATGCTCATCACTTTATGCAAAGGGTTCACAAATTCAGTTTTCCTTGTGTGTACGTATAACTTTCTATACTATGTTTCTTCTGGACACATGATTGGAAAGGCTAAATAAATATACCTAGATACCTTCCTTTCCTGCTGTCTCGCGTAAATCCTCACTATCTATGAGTAAAATTGGTTTGGCACAACGGCTAGTTGTTGGAACTATTCATGGTAAAAAAAATGTTTGTGTGTGGTTGGGTGGAATTGTTATCTACCTAATATTCATTTGTATATATTCATTCATGCAATATATCATGGACTCTTGCTAACTTACCTCCGGAGCATTTTTCGGAAATGGAAATGCCAGGAGACAGATTGGCAGGTAGTGCATCTTCTATTCCATGCAATCTAGATTTATGGGAAACGAACAGCCAATTTGGTTTGGAATTGCACATCAATCAAAAGCGAAAAACCTGTCGTCATCAGTACAAGCTTCTCCAATTAAAGTCAGCTCTTCCCTCAACGTACTTCCCCAATATAGAAAATTTATTCTTTTCAGAATCACACCCCCTAAAAGGTACGTTCGCAGTCTGTCTGGCTGTACAAGTGAATGGTGTATAATTTGGTCTTTGTAAGGAATCCAAAAAAACAAGTAGGTGAGCACATCGATTTTTTCATTTTTATTGAAATTCAATGAGATACTTGTGAAAGATATTTTTCCTTATAGTTAGGTACATAAAAATATTTCCTAGTCACAGTCCTATCGTTAATAATCCTATCCAGCTGCCATTACATTCATTTTAACTATAGCGTATTTTAAATTATTATTTCAATTCTACAAGCATGTTAAATCTTAAACAATAATAGAGTTAAAAATATTTTTGAAGTGATGAAAAACACAGTGTTTGTAATATGCAGACAACGAGAATGAGTCAAAGTCGTGTGTGGCTAGGGCTAGTAACTATAAAGATAACCCAGACTCAGCGGAAATGAAGCACACATAAGGATGTACAAGTTATGTAAAGGAATATATAAAATCCTTCCAAGTGAAAGCCGCCAGTTTTGTTCACATAATACTCTATTCATACATTCAGCACACTTGCTTCTTAAAGGATCACGCATGATAAGGATGATGATGAAGCATGCAAAAAGGGAGAAAAAATATCCCAAAAACTACAAAGCGTGAGAGGGAGAAGAGCTAGAGAGTTGAAGTAAGTCTTTTCTTTCTTCTTTAGTAATGCCAGTGGAAGTAGATGGCATTCATAAATCAAACTATTTTTCCCTGTCAAAATCATGCATTTTATCGCTCATTTGATGCACTTCGATCCTTCACTTTTTGGTTAGTTTCACAAGAGAGATTTCTTCCCTCTCCCTCTTCCTTACTAAAACATACAGATTTACGAAATGTAGAATGAGGTCGCTTTGCAAGTATAAGGTGAAAATATTCCCGTCTGGAGTCTAGCAAGGGTATTTTTTTAGAATATCGCGTTACGTATTTACGTGACCAGTGACTATAGACATTGACCGACTAAATTGAAGGGAAGGTGTTCCTTTTTTCGTTCTTGCCATTAGAGTCATAATGAAAATCTTTTTTATTCTGATTTACATGCGTACAGCACGAGTCTATAACTGGTATTCATCAGGGTTTTAAAATATTTATCATTAATTTTCAAACTACTCCAATCAAATGATGTCAATGTTAGTTATCAAATGCGTAGCATATAATATGCGGCTCGTCCAGGATTTTCTTCGTTGTAAATGACAACACTACTGAAAGTGATGCCTTTAGTTTTACTTTTTTAGAACTTAATGGCAGCAAAAGACACCGAAGCAAATAACGATGGGAAGTGAAATGGAGAAGTTCAAATTTGACTGACGTGAAAAGAATCAAGCGAACATTTGGAATTTATGGAATGGGTAGGGAAGAATTTAAGTCTTAACAAATTAGGCAGTTTTTTCTTCCTAATAGCAGCTAATCGCACATCCAGTCAGTCAGTCATTACACAAGGGAGCAAAATGATAATGAGACAGAGGGAAAATGGGATGAAATATTGAATACCACTTTTTATAAAAAAAGTTTTTTTGGAGAAAAAAAGAACATTATGTTTTTTCATCTTTCCTCACTCGCACCATTTTTGCCATTCCGCCTTCTTTTCCCAACATTTTTTCCACACAAAACCAAAGAGACAAAAGACAAAGCTGTCAAAAATTACAGCACTCATCAGAGCTTTAGAAGAGACGACGCCATCAAATGTCTGCATTATAACTCGCCCATTAGTTTTTTGACATAGAATGAGCTGCCGTTATTATTAGTATTGTTGTACAGAGCCTAATGATGATTGCGAGTTCCACTTTGAATGCCAAACATTTTTTCAAAAAATGTCTTGTTAAATTTCTCCATTTAATTTTCCTTGAACTAGTTCCGTCGTCCATTACTTATTTTATAGCAGGGCGGAAAGAAACTTTTGGATTTATTACAACTGTTCGCACTTCAAAAGTTTCTTGCGGGAAAAAATCTCTCTCGCGATGAAAAGAAAAATTCAAATTATAAGAATATACATACTACACGGATGTTAAAAAGTGCCTCAATATCTACTCACTGAACAAACTACAAATTCAAATCCATTCATTGCAAAAGATGTGCTTAAAAATATGCTTAGACAGCTCAAACATCAAGTACGATTAAATACTCTTTACCAATTACAAAATTGTTCTACATGCTATGGAAATGTATTAATAATTAAAAATGAAGTTGGCCATCACACACTATCTCATCGATGATGAGATATACGGGCCAGGGGCACTCTACTATAGGATACGATAAGCCGAATGACTTTTGCATATTGAATTTTCTCTTCCAAGAAAGTCATTACAACCTACTCACTTCACCATGTTATTTTTAATTCAGAGCAAAAACTAATTTTAACCGAACCTCATCATCACCCTGTTTGTTCAACTTTGTTGACATTACTTGCTACATTAATCCTGCTCGCTAGCTCGTTCTTTGAAAACATGCTTGAAAAAAAGTTATTTTCATTTGTTTGCCTTGTACCGTGCCAGGGGCAATTCTGTAAGTTGATAAAAAAATACTTCGTGATGACGCTCCCCCCAGCGGTGCTATTATTTGACGTGCAAAATTAACCTCCTTCATTTTACATATTACCAAAAGAAAATTACGACGTAGTTATTGAAAACTACTATTTTCACAGTTGAGAACAGTTGGAAAGTTTAATGTAACCATCCTGAATGTGTGTGGTCTTCGTGATAAAACTCCCCATGAGTTAATTTAGCATTTTTGCTTTTTCAATAAACTCAAAAGGTAATTTCAGGGAAGGATTTTCACAACCAGCAACCAGTCATTTGCAGTGATGAAGGTTAAGTAATTTTTAAAGTAAAATAAAAAGCCGCTATGAAACACGCTACACAGTTGGATGATTATTAGTTGAGTTTATATGCATTTTCCATCAAGTGGCCCAACTCCACTAGTTCCATTGGGCACGCCACCAGAAAATATACATTTTACAGTATCAGCTTGTTTGTAACATAAATAATAGGGAGAAAAAGACAAGCAAAAGTGAAGAGTTGACACGACGTGCTCAAGTGCTCCTTCCTATTCTTGAGGGAAAAGTTGTCGGGAATAATACACTTGTGCATGTATGTGAGATTTATACTTGGCTGGAATAGCAATTCTCAACATTCCTTTTCCTTTCCACTAGCTCCCCTTTTCCTGTTTTTCTTGTGGCTTCCTATGATTTCTCGGTGCACCCTTTCATTGGCTCCTCAAAATATACTTGGTCAGAAGGGACTATTTAGTTGGATCTGTTTTCCTACGGTCACTAAGTCGGCAAGCCAGATTGCATCATACTTATCAGTCAAAATTGTCGATGTCTTGATTCAAGATGATTCTGAATGGAGCAACGACACAAGTACGGGGAACAACAGGCTTGATGCAGTGAAGTGTGGAGGGAACTCCACATCATGTATTCGTATGACAATGCAGGAGGAGCCTCTCGATTCAAGTATCTTGAGCGATGCATAGCACTTGAAGCTACGGAAAACCAAGAAGCTTTTTCCTTTGTACGTGAGCAAACCACTTTAACTGTCTTGTTAGGTGAAGACTCTATTATTTTACTGCTGTGTAGGCAATAACTTACTTTTCATGAGGAAATCTATAGTATGCAAAACATGTAAATCTCATATTTGTTGGAAACATACTATATGCACAAGCAGCAAACATCCATTTTGATTTGAGCGACACAAATTTCTAATACATCATTGTAATGTTTCAAGGCATGATAATATACTACCGTTCTGGAAGCGAGAATATTTACATAAAATAAACAGGTTGTCGTTTTCAATGAACGTACTTACAATTAGTTGGATTTTAACCAATGACCTCTTGATTGTTGGATTGATTGAGAGTAGTCTTTGTTGGCATTTTACAAACAACTATTATGATTTACTTTTTACTTTTCTGTTGATATATTGCTGCTTATATTAATAGCCAATAACATCCCAACAAACTAACAAATGACTCGTGCGCGGGCAGATTTTTATGTATTGACGAGATTTTTATAATAAAAAGGCATTTACTTTGTTGTCAATGCATTTGTTCCCTTCCAAACACCACACTCGATTAATTCATTTCATGTAAGTTGGATTTGAAAAATGAAGAACATCACGAGAATAAAGGTTTCCATTAGCCTCATTTCCTGTCCCGTTGTGCATTTGGACAAAATAAAAGCGATTTCCCCCTCTCAAATAGCATTCCTCTCTCCTGAATAATATTCCGACATGATTCTGATTTACTCCTTCTAAACAACGGTTCTCTCTTTTCCGTTCTGATTCTGCCAACATTACGGAGCAATTGTTATGTTCACAAATGGACAATGATAGTTTTGCAGCAAACAAAAATCAGATAAGTAGTTTTACGATTCCAAATTGTTACAACATAAGCTAATAGAAGAACTAATAATAAACTCTATATATAAGCTTTAGCCCTTTTTGACAAGATTCTTATATATTTTTTTAGCGTAAACATGTGTTTGCTTGATTACAAATTGGCTACATATTTATGTGACAAATGATATTTTACGTTATTTTGTCCTAAATCTTACACTTATTACCACTGCATTGTGAGTATCAATTTCTCCCTTATTTCCACACTTCCCCACATTAGCTTGCCCTGCCCGAGCCCATGCCGTCCACTAATGTTATGTGAATAATGAATAAGCGTTAATAAAGTATAATCCCATTTTCATCAGTTCTTCAAAAACGCATGCTTTTTCTAATCAATTTATTGAAGGGAATATTCAAAAATCTAATTTAGCTGATGTTTCAGCATAGCAAGGAAAGCGAGTAAGCTGCTCTTATAAATCTTACCTGACATTGCGACAGTTTTCAAATTCATAGGCTTCTATGATTTTTCAGATCCACTCTCCTATATTATCATACTATCTATGTTCTTAGTTCTATATACTTTGAATATGGCACCATGACCGTGTTACATACTTGTAGCGCTTTTCTCCGATAACAATAGGACGTGCCATAAAACTAAACTGGAAAGATAAGTCCGAAAAGTAAACACGTGAAAAATATCTCATTTCGACATGGCTTTCCCTTGTAGATGTTGATGTGTACTTTCTCCATTTGAAGATCATGATATGAGCATGTACCTTTCTTAAAAAAAGTTGACAACAAGTTCCTGTTAGAAAAACTATAACAAAAGACAACTGTAACGAAACTGCGTACACAAGTTTTACCTGAATCTTTAAACCAAAAAAGGTGGATGGCTCCTCAGCTTTTATTTTAGAACCTTTTCTCTCATTCTTTTTCAGAGAGAGAAAAGAATTACACCTATTTCGTACTTTTTTTCTGGGAGCTTGTTGAAACTTAAAGTTAACACGTCATTTTGTTCTTTAAACGAAAACGAAAAAGTAAAAAAAAATCCACTTTATTTATTTTTGTGCTGAACAAGTGAGAAACAAGTGTTAACAGGGAGGAAAAGGTTTCCATTTCATTTTATGAGAAACTCTTACAAGTTTACAACAGAACCAACTTCCTAGCTCATACATACAATAAGAGAAACCGAAGTGGTGAAAATTACATATTCTGAAAAGTACGGAATTGCCAAGTACAGCAAGGAAAAAAAGTAAAAGGACCCCATGCACATAATAGGTTTACCAATTTTTGGGATTTGCATGTAATATAAAAAGTTCTCATTCATTGTAGATACCTCTCTATACCCAACCCAGACATTTACCATCTGAGGTGGTGTAACAGTTTAGAAAATGTTCTGAGAAATGCACGTCCCACCACTAAATTTTAACTTGTGCACCTGCACCAAAAGAAGGGTATTACAGCTCGTTGTTCTCAAGCATACGTGTTCTCAGGGATGAGAATCCTCACAAGGATCGGAGATGAGGTGACGATGATGATGATCACTACCTTTCCCAGTGCACACACAGGCTGCTGTAATCATAACAATGCAATATAGAATTATCTGAAGAGATAGCATATACTGCATGCACACTCACATTCAACCCGGCAAAAATCTGTTGGCAGCAACAATAGAGATCAAAAGTGCCTGGTTTATCTTCCTCTGTAACCGCAAACCTTGTAAGATCTAATCTTATAGAAAAGTCAGAGCTCTCTTGCTCACTCAAGGAGGAAGGAATACACGGCAGACCATTTTCCAGAGAAAAGAGGGTGTTGAATAGTTTTCTCGTTTTTCTCGACTCTACCCTACAAAATGTATATTACGGAGTGTGGCATATCTCTCTTTAAAAACGCTGATATTCTCTCTGAATATATTCGCCAAGGGACATGTGTGTGCGGATGAGATTTGCCTTCGGCATTTAAGCCATTGTAAGAAAGCGACTGGCATTTACCAATCCAACTTGCAGACACACACAGCTTCTTTCTTTCTTGGTATTCATTCAACTAAGTACAATACAATATAACCTCTTCCAAGAAATCTTATCTCAACTGGTGGATGTGAAGAGCATTCTCTTTTCCCCGACTCACATTGCATTTTGCTTCTTTTTCTTAACTACGTCGACATTTGGCGTGAGTTTCCTCACTCGAGAGATGCTCTGGCTCCTTCGTTTGTGTAACTGGAGCGAGCCCTAGGGCCAAAAATGAAAGAGGAGCAATTGAAAAAGTGAACCTTTTTGAGGGAGACACAAAACCAATAGATATCAAAGATGAGAGGATGACCGTAATAAATTTTCGTTTTGGGTCAACATGTGATTTCCACCTAAATTTCATTCCAGTCATCCTTTTTATCTCTTCACTAGCGAACAAGTAGAAAGTATCAGTGCCCATTCCACATCAATGCGCTCGGTCATCTTATTTTAACCTCGCGATTGTGCTCGCCTCTCTCACTCTCTGTGAAGGACGTGCAATGCTCGGTTTTCGGTTATTTCCAGAATATCACACGGATCGCACAAGAGGAAGAGAACGAGCGTAATAAATATAGGGGATGATATCCCGATAAAACTTACGGATACGTTTTGTGGTAGTCGCTCCTTAGCCAAATCTCATGCCGGCAGAAGTAAAAGGAGAAGAAATGAGGCATTCATCCAATTGTACATTTCACATTCTCTGGCTTTGTCAAGTAATATCATTATATAGGCTCTAGTCTGAAAACCACCTGCACAAAAAAGTTTGAGGACTAAGGAAAGATGCCCTAATGCATGACTCTTAAAGCAGAGAAATAACTTTACAAAGATCACAGCCACCTTTGTACTATACGTGGCCAGAAATGCTGGAAGGAGATGTGAACGTTTATCTATTCCTTCCTCTAAATATCATCCAATATCTAAGGTGGAAAATGCTTAAAGTTCATTTAGCATGGTGATATTTTATTTAAAGGGAAAACTGCCATTTTCTTATCAGGGTTTGTACCACCTCGCATTATTCTTACGGGGGTAAACACAGATTGGATAAAGTTTGAGCTACATATTTTCTGGAGGAGGGAAGGAGAAAGATACCAACAGGAAGACGTCTGTAAAGTCAAGATTAGACAGGTTTTCTGGTATATCATATTCTTATGCTTTATTAGGCCGAGCCAACTGTTATAATTTAATATCGGATTTGATCCAAAATGAACTATGAGGACATTTATAAATGAAAAGATACAAAAGCAAATATGAAATGGAACAGAATACAACTTGTCAGTAAGTAGGAAATTATGAATGTGTTAGCAAGCAGTTGGCAACGAATCCGATTCCATTCCTTATCTACGAGCAGCAGATCTTTACAGGTTTATCTTGAGAGAGTTGGCTAAATTCGTAGGAAAATTTAGTAAAGGAGACAAACTCGTCGAGTGGAATGCCATGCCAGTTGTGTGTGTAGTTGGACGGGCCACCTGACAAATTGATTTATTAGCTGTAAACCAAAATAGTAAGGTCCTTGATTCTAATCTCTCCATTGCTCCTCCAACTGTCTCTTCTTCGTATCTCCATGATCCATATCATTTTGTTCCACAGCCATTAATTATTCTCTGTAAATGTGGAATCTGTGAGTGAAAACTGGAAATTCCTCAGATAGCATTTTCAGCCTTTGTATCTTTGTGTATAAATATGTGTACGGATGTCTCATAAAGAATCCAGTTAATCTCCAAGTGCTGCGTTGACTGTTGTTCCGCTGGATCTTGTGTGAATATAGCACGTTCTGAAACGTAAATGGAGTGCAAAATACCTTGTATTCTTGCCTCCCCGTTTTGTTCCCCTGCTTGTCACTTGCATTGAAGTATTTATTTACGGAAATTGTCACGGAATTCCCATCGCTTCATCCGTCCTTCCCATTTCCCTTGTAAGTTGCATGATGCCTATATATGTATATGTATCTACATTGAATTGGAATCGCTTCTCTTTTGTTGGCATCATTCATTCATGCTGACACGAGTGATGCTGAGCCAGTGGTATGGAGTATGGTGCAGCTCTTGGGGAAAACTTTCACTCAAATGAAGAAAATGTATAGATTCAATTGAGGATGGTATATATGTGTAGCGATTCTTCTGTTATGTATGCAGGTACATAGTTTCTCTACTCATTCTTTGATATCCTAACCGTTTTCATATTAGGTTGGCGTTAATCGTACATAATACCTTGAAATGGAAAGGTATGCGATTCAGTTGAAACGAATAGAAATTGTTAGTAGAGGCAATAAAATGTTCAATTTCCTGATTCCACACACAAGAGTATCAGTTTTGTTCTCGGCATCCAAAATAAATAAATAATCATGTCACTAGGCGGGACTTGGGATGAAGGATAATAAACAACACGACATTCAAACGCTTTGACATGATGAGTTGTGAGATGTGACAAGAAATTTTGTCAGCCTTTCAAATTGGTACTGGCTGAGTAGTACAGTCAAAACTCTAAAAGATAAGTTACAAGATCTCGTAATAGTGCAGACTGTTAACCAAATTAAGAAGGATTATAAACAGTTCAACAAACAAAGTCGTATGATACTAGAAAATAAATGTCAGCGAAAAAATTATAATCAATTTATAACAGCACATTATTAGCTGCAACACAAATTATTTAGCCGAGTAAACAGCTGAAAAATTAAATGATCAAATTAAATTTTTAACTGCAAATTATAAACATTCGTCCGAGCTGCAAATGAAGCATATGTAGCATAAGCTAGAACAGAGAAATGGGTTAAAGAAAGTAAAACGAATCAAAGAAACAATTTAAGAATTTGGCAAAATGTGAAAAACTGATTAACGCCACTATATCCATAAGTTGAAAGCATCTCCTCCAGCAACAGATAGATCTCTGTGTAACAGCTACGAGGGTGGTTGAATCAAGCATTACGCCTAATGCTGAGGAAAATAGGTCGGAAAAATCCCCGCCGCCCCATATTTACAATATTGTTGAACCTATATTTCATATAGCCATTGAAAGTTATGACCTTGTATGTTCCCTTTCATTGGAAGGACGGAAATATGGGATGGAGATGGAAAGTAGCCAGAAACTTAGGCAAAAGTAAAAAGGTGGCTTTTACACATTACAAAAGATAAATTCATTCCCATTCTTGACTTTTGTGTTCTTGGCAGAACTTATACAGCGCAAAGCCCTGATCAACAGGGATGAGCGAATCCCTTGGCCACCACGATATTCTCTACTTCTTCATTTTCATTGCTTTGCCAAGCTTCTTGAATTTTGATGGAAGATGGAATGGCCCCGTTTCTAATTCACCACAGGAGCTATTTCCCATATCATAGAGTCTCCGTCATATGCTCCTGCTACACTACATACGTGAATTGTCTATATCGCACAATTTCCAAAAAAAAACTTTCTCTTCTTGTCTTCATACACAGACGTTTTCATCCTTGTGATATAATACAACAAAACGATAGAAAACAGATAGCAACAGTAAGAAGTGGTAGTATAACAGGAAGCGGTAATAGTGGTGGCTAAAGTACCATTTCGAACTTATATATACTTCTATATCTACAAATAGAACTTTTCATTTCTCTCTTTTCTCCCAATGAATAGAAGAAAGCAGAACCAGCTGTATATATGAAAGCAGGATCTTCCATACCCAGTTGTGGCACTTGCATGAAGAAAAATCTTGGTCTAGTGCCAACACTTTTGCTCAATGCCGTGGTATGGGAGCTTCGGAATTCGAAACTTGGATTGTAATGTAATGAAAGGATACTTATGAACTGTAAAATACATGTGTGGAGAGAGAGAGAAGGGGAAAAAGGAGAAACAAGGCGAAAGTGAAGAATTCTGAATAATATTATTACTGCACCATGTCATTCTAACATCACGTACTTAAATGGCTTAAAGGTTGCTGCAAGTGACTGCGCTACTGTGGCTTCCCCACGAAAACGCGTTCACTTTTCAGCAACGGCTTTCCTCTCGGCTTATAATCAAATGTACACGAAACTGATTTCGCCCGTAGTATGGTAATACTATCGCGGAAGGGAAAAAGAACAACAGTTTAGTGCTCGCACATAAAGCCAGGAAATCATTTACTCGTATACATACTCGTATAATATAGAGCTTCTATATAACACATTAAAGACACACAGTAGAAGAAGACAATGTCTTTGAAATCTGTTTCGGGTGAAAGTGTCTTGACTGCAATGTGCTCTCCTCATCTTATACACCCTGGGAAATGGGGTATATGAGTGTAATGAATGAATAGCTATTAGTATCAGTGATAAGGAAAATTAAAGTCATTACAAGTGGTGATAAGACATCATTAAAAACGAGCAAAGAGCATAAAATGCATTTACACCGATTAGTAAGCTTTCATGTACACGTTACAAATAGGCATTTAACACTGAAAAATGAATGCAGATTGGAGGAAAGAAGTAGCTGTAAAACTACACGTTTCTTGGTATAAAGCGTTTATGATGCGACAGGCTGGCCTGGAGGATTTTTTTGCTCTCCTTTTTTCCACTGATATTTTATCTAATAAAAAGGAAATGTATACGGAGCAAGTGTTTTAGAAAAAGGGAGAAAAATAAAGGGCTAACGTCAACTCTCTTAGCGGAGTATATGCCTCGTGTACACATGCATAAATGGCACCACCGTGAAAGGAAAGCAAAAGTACAGTTGTTAGGATGGATCTAGATCAAGTTACTTTCTTCCTTGACGTGCAACTTATATGGGTAGGGGAGAACTAGTGATAGCTTTTATAAACGGCACTGTGAAGTATGGTCGTCCGTTTTTCGCTTTTACCCACTTTGTCTGCTCCTTTCTATCAACCTTCCCCCTTCATTTAACCATGATCTCCTTTTTCCCTCCTGTACTTTGCCTATTCTCACTCTTTTTCTTTGGATAACTATTTCTAAAAGATAGGGATGAATATCACATTTTAGATTCCATTAAGGACTTTCAGTTTCATTTAGTTTGCCTCCAGATATGCTAAAAACTTTTTCCTGTTTTTCTTAATAGCGGAATATCCCCATTTAACGCTAGATAGGAGAGAAATTTGTGGATAGCTTTTCTCATCATGCTCGGTAATTCCAGAGTGGAGAGCCTTGAAAAGAACAACGTATATGTATACATATGTGCGATATTCTGGGAATGAGACACATCCCATTTATACAAGCGTTTTGGCAGTAGGTATACAAAAAGAAGGGTATTATGGGAGAGAATCTATGTCTCCAGAGGAAATGAAGGGAACATCGTTTTACCCCTAGTAATTTACTCATTCACTTAGACCAAACTTATCGGCGTGTTTAGCCTATGGATGCTGGCACCCATGTTATGCACAACATTTTGTATTTCCGTTTCCCCATTTCTCTCTTTTGGAAATGCCTTGCCATTTTTTTCTTCTCCTTAACTGTTTTTTTCCTCATCCTTGTTGAAGACACCAGCCAATCTGTTGGAGAAAGCAACAGATTTTACTTAAGAAGGAAAAGACACCACAAATACCTAAACACATAGAGTTGTAATGGTTATCCTCTCATTTATTTGTTATCTGTTTCTAAATTTGTTGAAGACACCAGCCAATCTGTTGGAGAAAGCAACAGATTTTACTTAAGAAGGAAAAGACACCACAAATACCTAAACACATAGAGTTGTAATGGTTATCCTCTCATTTATTTGTTTATTTGTTTCTAAACACTCTATACTTCATTCTTTCTTTTGCAAAGATTTTATTCATCGGTAACAGGACAAGGAGAAAAGCTTTCCTAACAAATAAAAAAAGTTGAGTAACCTACTTGCTCGAATGTTCTGTTGGCACGCTGGTAGTGTAATCAGTCCTTTTCTTTCTTATATTTAGTACCATCTTACTTAAGTGGAGTAAATGGTTTTACCTCTTATCTTTTAAAACCATCATATAAAGGTACATAAATCCTTTTCGTAATCGCCCATTAATCAGTCTAATGGTAAGCTGGTAGTGCATAGTAAGCATTTTTTCCGAAAGGGGCATGTTTAAATTGGTATATTTGTAAAATCCTTAATCCGAACAAATGAACAAAGAATAATCTACTTGATTTATAAATTTTTTCATCACATCCTTTGCTACCTTTCGTTTTTACAAACACTGGAACACATATTAGAATTACGTAAAAATCTCATCTTTCTAAGTCGCTTTCAAATAAAAACCCAAATTGGATAATACCATATTTCGGTCATGCTAAAATTATTATAATACAAGATATCTGAAAAAAGCATACGGGCTCAAACACCTATACTTATACTTGGTCAGTTGTATAGCATCAAAAAAATTTTCAACAAATGGATACAGAGACTCCCTAAGTTTAAAAAAAGAAATTCGAATCCCTGCTAGATTTCGTTAAGTTAGCAAAAATATACTTGAGCTCATATTTTGCTACTCACTAACAGCCAAAATTGATATATAGTTTCTTAAAGCACACTAGAACATTTACAA
The DNA here is from genome assembly GCA_027743935.1 of Sinodicranocentrus sp. ZH6. Taxonomy (NCBI): domain Eukaryota; kingdom Metazoa; phylum Arthropoda; class Collembola; order Entomobryomorpha; family Entomobryidae; genus Sinodicranocentrus; species Sinodicranocentrus sp. ZH6. Next base: position 11,708 of record JAHZNA010001041.1, on the reverse strand, counting down.
GAACAACCGCTATTCCCATCGACAGACGAAATACTTCCCTTGACAATAGCTGCTGATGATTCTAGCTAATGTATGAGTTGATAAGTTGACGGTACATAGTTGAATAACTTAAGAAAGCATGCTAAAGAAAGACATGTTATATCGTGGTGATGCATCATACATCCCATTCAGAAGTATCAGACAATAAATGATGATGATATGAACATCATCGTTGAGCAGTCGTATATCTGTAAGATTCCCACTTTTTGCTCTTCTCATGCGGGCCAAACGAACCGGAAAGATATGATGGAAGTATTAGTGAGCGGGAGGAACTCGAGAAACATGATGACAGGCAAAATTGACAGAGAATGGAAAGAAAGGGAGTAATGGTCATATACGGATGGAAGCAATACCATATCATCACGATAAACAGGCTTTATTATAACGAAAAATAAAGTGCTCGTGAGTGACTAGTGGAATAAGGCAACAAGCAAGTGGAGGAAATATAGCAGCTGCCATGGCATGAAGAGTGAAAAGCTTTCTAAGGCATTAGTGTCGTCGTGATTCGTTGGATGTGAGAACCCATATATAGCATGGTCATGTCATCACATCACATCTCAGCAGCTAATGCTGTTGCTGACGCTGCTCTGGCTGAAAAAAACACGTTAATGTGCATCTTCATCGTAAAAATCATCGTTCCGAAATGATTTCATCCTCTCTTATCGTTTCTCCCTATGGAGAAAGCAACAACGCGTAGATTCCTGCGTGTCGCAAAAGTAAAATGTCAGTTAGCTCAACAAGTAAATGATGATTCATTCGCAGGTACCTGGATGTACAGGACAGGATACGATGATATTATCATAGCTTATCTACACAACTAGCTTAAGCTTAAATAGAAATCAGCAAATTTCAACATACAAAATTAAATTTCACATTCAATTCAAATGAGGTGAATAAGAAAGTAAAAGCATAGCTAGGCAGTGCTACTGTAATGAAAAGCTGCCCACGGAAAAATTGTATGCATTCTGCAACATGGGTTTGTTTCCACAAATACTCTAAATCACAACAATTTTATTTCAAGAGTATTCTAACCGCCTGACACGTATCGTAGCAAGGGCTAAGGTTTCATTCACACTAGCCCACAATGAGAAACATTGGATTTTGAGTCACAAAAAATTGGAGTGGGATTGGACAACCCCTTGCGGACACCACTCGATGAATACAAATATTATGCTGCAATCCTGCGAGTATCTATGAGTATCCTTTACATGTACTGATTGTGAGTGAGCCTACACAAGGCATAAACTCACTTCATCAAAAAGACAATGGAGCCGTAAAAGAATTCTAAAAGGGGGATATGACAAAAATAGAAAAATGATATATGAACTTTTTATTTCAACCCAAGTGGAATTGAATTCCGGGCTTGTGGAAGTTGTGCGTATGAACAAATGTAGAGAAAAAGAGCGTGATGGCTAACACAATATTTTTCGGAAGGGAACAAAAATACATTTCATAGGTACCTTTAAAGTTATAACTAAGTATACCAGATACTACTTAACATTGTTGACGGAATGAACCCCGTTAGAGCTCTATTCTGAACGAACGTTATATCACGAGACAGATATTGTAAGAAATTACTGACTGAAAGTTATCCAATATCTCGTTTCCGCTTTCTGCTGTTGCGCTTCAAAAAAACGAAGAAAGTCGTCTTATGTCGTCCCGAAATATACTTTATGAAACATTGCAGTCACAATGCAATGAAAATGTCAGAATCCAAGTCACTTCCAGAATGAGCACAAAAAGTCAAAAAAGAATACGCTTGCCTGTTTTTTTCTGGTCTTGCAAACAGTTGAGAGAATGCCTAACAATGGGATGTGTGTGCTTTTTTCTCTTTCATAGCTCATATAGCGTCAATAACGCATCAACTCACAGATGCGTTGAAGTTTATGCAGTCACAGCTTGACTCATCAAGTTATTACTGAAATGGGCCTAAACAATGTAAACTTTCCATTTATAAGGTTGATGAAATGCAGAGTGCGGAAAAAAATATTACGACTGAAACGTGGCAAACAAAAGGACGCCATTTGATCAGGAATCATATGACAATAGATGAGTAAGGGACTCCTGTTATGAATACATCATTCACTTCCTTTCCTTGTCGTTTTTGATGTACGGTAGAATCGGAACTAGGCTGTAAGCAACCAAATGTACTTACCCGGTAATGTTAACTTTCACAACTTTCTTGCTCCAGGACTAACTGTAAGCAGGTTGGTATTTTGAAATTTATCAGGGTACATGGATGCCATTCGGTGGGTATTTGCACGCAAGATGTATGCAATATCAATGACAAGGAAATTTGTTATATTTTTACAGGCAAAACTACATAAAAAGTGAGTAAATATACGTTTCATTTGAAAAGAAGATTTAATGTACAACAAAATTTAACATAACATTATTAAATGTTATTTTGTATTATAATGCCTTAATAGCTATGAAATTCAAACTTTTTAAATGCCCACCGTAATATCTTCACAATCATCTATCCGTTCCCATCGTCCAGAAGAAACCAATTACAGTAGTCGTGAACAAGAACAAACAAAACGCACACCATAATTCTTCAGTCCATTTTGCACAAATTTAGAGATACACGAAATTAAACCTATGGAGAAAACAAATTATTACACGACATACCCGGGAATCACAAAAAAACTATCTTTTTAGAAGTAACAGAATAGTAATAATAAATAATTAGCGAAATTGTTTTTGCCAGAATCACAATTATTTACAAACAATGCTCATATTCTTGGCAGTTTCAAAAAATGAGTTTTCTCTGCTATGAAATACCATACCGAATGAAATTGTCGGTCGATGTAATTTCACTCACTTGCCCTCAGAAGCTAATAAAAATATGGGCATTAAACATAAATGGTAATTTACGAATCTATGATTTAAGTTTTCAATAAGATACAGTTACAAAAAATTAAGTCACTCCAATCCCATTTAAGTATTTATAGCTATAAATTGATTTCATAACGAGAAGGCAACTTTAACTTCTTTTTGTAGCATTTTTCGACACAGACTAAACCCTGATAAATACAATACAAGGGTTAACTTAACAAAAAATTCATTTTAAAGAGAAGTTAAGCTTCCTTCATTCAACAGTACTCTTGCAACCAATCATCATGATTTCTAACAAGTCAAAACACTTCAGCCGACAAGGCGAAATACATTCAAAGAACACGTAAACCAAACAGAAACTGGTACTAAAAATCTAACGAACGCAGATGGGATAAATTAGCGGCGAAACTTACATCCATAATTTCTCACAATTGGGAATAACTAAAACATTTTCACCATCCACCATTACAATGATAGACAAGTTGAACAAATCAGAATATCTTTAACATGCCACCAATTCGCTTTTAGGTATATAGGTTCGTTAAGCGTTTAGGTTTAACCCAGGAGATTGTGAATCATACTTACATAAACCATATTGAATGAAATTTTTAAAAAACTCGTGTAATTTTGACTCAACTAGATTCGAAGTAAGCTATCAGCAATGTTTATTAATCATAATCAAACACTCTCAATAAAAAAATCTACAGGGCCACCCACCCATCAGCCACGCGAAGCTGAATTCTATACACATTGATTCTACTATAAAAACTAATATTCTATTTGTTCCTAATCATTTGCAACTGGCAAAAAATAATTTCCTTATGGATAATATAATACAAACATTCAACACAAACAAAACACATAACAATAACGGTATACCTGCACAATGCCTGTGGTAATGATGAGATGATGGGTCCGTACCCTTGGGCGTTATCATAGAGCTCAAACAATGGAGCAGCAACCAACTTGTAGTTCTTCGGTACTGCGAACAAAGCTGTTTCAAAATGGTACAGTCAGAGCTCAAATTTTCAGTTAAAAAGTTGTCATTTTCACATTTAAGACATTATAACATTAAATAGTATAAAAAAATATAAGTCGAGTTTATAGATTATTATATCATGAGTATTTGAAAGGCTTAATTTACTATCCTATGAATAACAGATCGTAGTCTTTACCAATGTCATCACATTGTTTTACCTCATATACCTCATGGGGGCAACATCATAAATATTACATATTCCAGTTTTCAGGTACATAAACAATGAATATATACCAAGTTCGTCATAACCAGGAAACTGAAAGTGTAATGGTGTCAGATTGATGTCACAAAACTCAACAAAACAAACATCAATTTAATGAACTAATTACTTTAAATAGCTTTGCTGCGTAAAATAGAATCGTATCGTACGTAATGTAATGCGAATTTAAATTTGAAGGGTAGTGTTCGCTTGCGTTTGTGACAACATTATCCCAAACCAAAACTTTCAGTAAACTATATTAGTTTAACTTTAGTCCCTTTAAATACCAAAAATGTTTCCTCAGTCAAATATCACAGATAGTTAATTTATAATACTTTTCACTCTTGGATATAAGTTATCACGCATTAAAGTTTGGTAAATGGTTGTATGACTTTAAATAAATTAAAAATATGATACATAATCTTGAAATTAATACCTCAAGTTCCTACCCGTTCTTTCATAAATAGTCAATAGTCAATATACATGGGATATTTGCTGTTCTTCATTGAACAAAATTATTGATATTGATGATCAAAATTAGACGACTAATCGACATTTTTTTGCACATAAACAGAGTTGCGTCTAAAATGCACGTATGTATATAAGAACAACAACACGACATGAAACATCCATCGTACTGTCCTCAAAACTAATATTTAAGCTACTATAAATATTTCTGTGAAAAATATATCGTTCAGGTGATTTGATATAACGTGTGATTAGTCGATTATAGTACAGTACAGCACAAAAGTGGTATAATTGGTACATAACATGTTTCAAAATCAAAGGTACAAACAACCAGTCATAGATATTCATATCACAGAGGAAGTATTTTATATAGATGATGTAGTGTGTCAACATGGCCTAGCAAAGTACAAGGCAGGTGAAGAAATTAAGCGCTATGCTACTCTATATCCCGTATAAAGAATTTCAGCTAATGTTCATTCATACATTCTTCCAAAGACACAAGCTTCTTTTTTGTGTCCAGTATGGCTGTGAGACGTTTCTGTTTGAAAGAGATTATTCATATTATAATAGAATCAGCAAACGAGAAAAAAACATAAAACACCACCTGCATGAAACCTACTAAATCTTTAAAGCCTATGATAAAGAGTTGAATTTTGCTATTTCAATAATAGCAAGAAACTGACTAGTATACTTAATTACTTACTATCTTAACTGTTTACGTCGCCAAACTTAAAATACAAATACCTTTTTCCTGGAGCTGCACCAAAAACAACTTTTTATGTTCCTTAGGCTTCGTAATATGCGGAGGAACATATGGATACTGAGGCGGTTCAAAATTAGGTCTCCACCAATTACCAATTGTGTCTTCAATTACCCATTCCTGAGCAACTCCGTCTTGCCTTCCCAGTGTCTAGTATTTAATAATTCCACAGTATTAGAATTAGAATGAAGTCAGTTTTACCTTGTCTCTGACACATCTGAAACTTCGATAACGTTGTGTTTAACAAAGTGAGATAACTACCTCAGTCATTAAACGCTTCAATCCATCGATTTCATCCTCGCCTGGATTCAGTTCCCCACCAGGGCTATATAAAAATAAAATTTGCACATGATTATCATAATCACAAATAAGCTGTATCATACTGTTTATGTTTATCATAGAATAAAGTTTTATTAAAAGTACAAAAAAAAAGAAGGATAAAAAAATATTTTTGTTAAAAGTAAAATAAAAACACTGTTGACTGAGAATAGTAAGCATTCAATTAATATCAGAAATTCTATTAATCAGAAAATTATTTAAATGTTAAATTAATTGCAATTGTAAATTTTACGTACAAGTGAATAGTTCGGTTTAAATTGTACGCAGATGTTGATGGACCATTGGCTTGAGCCTTGGCGTTAGTATTATTTGAGGTAGGCGGTGCTACACCCTGTGGCCATCCCGTTCTTCTTACAACGCCGGCCATCTTCCTAAATTACTTAATTTATTTGCAAAACACAAACACAACTAACGCGGACTAGATATATATTATACAACATACAAAGTAACTTTCCTCTTTTTAACTATGACACTTTCATAACACCGCAAAGTACTATGTGATCAACTATCAATACTGAGCACTCACTGCAACTTCAACTTCCGTTCACAAATTAGACGATTGAAAAATTCTGATGAATTTGACATTCACCATTTAAGCCTGTTTGTTAGTTGTAAACATTAAATATCCAAAGAAGATATTTCAATGTGATCATTCAGAACTCAAAATATCGTTAAATCATTGTTGCACATGAATGACAAATTAAAATACACTATACAGTCAACAGTTTCCACCAAAATTTAATATTTCCTAACCACTACTTTTTAACGGAATGCGTTGACAAATCTAAATGCTTTCATCAATACTGATCTAAGTTAATGGAAAAATGATATATTTGGTTCCTGTTCATGCCCCTTAAATCAAGAAGCTTTTAATTATAACTGCTGCTACAAACAGTAGTCGCGTCAGTTTCAGATCAAAAGTGCATTTCGGTATAAATGCATTTGGCAGTCTTATATACACAGACACAGCAATCTTAAACCCGATATTGTAATGGAGGGTTGGTTGGCTTCTTTTCATCCTACAAGATATGGTTAATGTTGGTATTGAGGTTCGTCTCGAATATATGTATTACAAAATTCATGCTTATGTATACATTTTACAAGAGGTGGAAATAGTGGAAGTTGTAGAACAAGAAGGAAGAAGAACGACGCTGTTTTTCAAGCTACCACCAAGCCGCCGAACGAACGATGTGATAGCCTTTAGCCTCCCAGTCGTCTCATCGGAGAAGGAAAAAATATATGTGTACAAAAAGTACTCAAGCCACCACTATCAACTTTTGTGCATGGAAGGAAGACGAATGCCGATAACAAGGGTGCAAATATTATGGATGTCTTATTTTATATACCTAGTACATCAGTAAAAAGTAACATCAGTGTCTGGCTGGAAGGAAAAAAAATATACGGGAGAACTTTACATGTACGCATGAGTTGATATATATGATCAGTAGTTGAGCAGGGGCATTATGTACGATACGATATTATATGTGCCTAAACGCACAAACACAAAATGTAACACAAATGAACACGAATGAAAAATGTACGCCAATCGAGGTGAACAACTCTTGCAATACAAACTTTGAACTCATATAGATGGCAGGTGTATGTACCTTTAAAGACAAAATACATCAAGCGAACAAAGAAGAGTTAACAAAAGTTGGTCATTTTCATAGAGATTTCTAGACAAGTGTGAACTCATCAAATTAACGTAGTTGAACTTGATATCATTTCCAACGAATGAGGATTTTAAAAAGCAAAGGGTCAATTTACAGTGTGATCTGTATTCTGTATGTAGTAAGTATTCTCATTCTTTGTAATAAACTGTCTGTCCTCCCCTTTTATATGTCATCAAACTATATAACCTTTAGAACAGAAAAATGAACTATTGACGAATTAAATTATTATTATGTGAATTGCTATACGTCCATATCAGAATAATTTTTATTATTGCTGGTATAATAAAGCCCAGTTATTGGGGTTATTATAAGCAATTAAGATAGGCAAATGTAACAATAACGAATACGAATGAGGTTGAATGGTTGAGGACACAGATACCCACTGCTGGAGAAATTCTACCATATCTTCATGACTAGTGTTGGCAGCGTTAAATCCCCGCAAAAAACAGGCCTGTAAATCATATGCATTGTAGTAAGGGCTAAAATTATAGTTTCATATATACTCTTAGCAGTTAAAGGTTGTAAGCAGATTGGGACAGCCGCATAAACTTACAGACTTTAATTCTTCTGTTTTGAGATTAAAAATTCCTTCCCGAATTAAACAGCTATCCATGATACAGAGCATTTCCGCTCTATCAAACAGTCTTCGTCTGTTAAAAAACCATGCATGCAATCCATGCAGTCTACATAGGGATTTCTGCAAACCATGAAAAATACACACGTTGCACCTTTAAGGACCCAAACCCAAACTATATCAATTTTAAAACTAGTATTTAGTTTAGTCAACTTACGATATGTGGTCCATGGACAGCCTTTATACTAAAAGGATCTGATTCAAACAATGGTTTCACACTCATTATCTCTCGAATTGATGGTTGACTACCACTCCCAATTTTTAACATAATTTCTTTAAAAATTTCCACATGTCGTCTATTCGTAATTGAATCCATCCTACTTTGAAGATGTCTGAGGACTGGCCTTTGATTTAACAATCTCTTCTTTTGAATTTCAATCGCAAATTGTGACTTTTGTTGTAATGACCAAAAATGCGACGAGAGAAGTGTTTTAGGAAATTTATACCTTCAGAATAAACAACGGGAATTGTAATTTTCTAAGCTGGGTATAAATAAACATTTAAAAAACGAAAGTCCACGTACGCTATGGGAAATACAATATACTGAAATCCAGGCAATGCTGACATGAGCAAAGTAGGCCCTACTCGAAACATTTCGCGCGGCATCCTGTAGTATACGTCCAGATCCTTGCCTGAAAGGCTTATTGGGCCATCAGCAGATAACAGGGCTTTGGTTTTTATCTTAACATATTCTGCCATTTCCTTCGAAAAATCCTAACGAAGTAAAAATGAAAGAGATGCAATTACTCATATTTTAGAACGTATGTTAATACGAAACGATAAGATATAGCGTGTAGTGTGAAAATCGTAATCGCCTACCTTAAATCCTACGACAAAGACCCGATACACCTGCATGGCTTGAGGAAATTTTTTCTCCATCATTTCCTGATACTGCTGTACAAACGACAGGAACTTGGTAAACATGAAATTCGACATTTTTTTGCCAGGTCGTTTTCTCGGTGGCATTGGCGGTTGACTCGGTGGTCTATCTGGATATTGTGTCGAAGGGACAATGGGTGTGGTCGGTGTGGGTTTCGGTGAGGGCGGTGACGAAGTTGAAGGAGAAAGATCGTCCCCTTCAGATTTCATGGTTGCTAGTTTGTGCTGACAGCGATGGAATCTGCACTCTGGAACTTTTATTTTTCCTATTTCATGGTAGGAGTGAGGCACTTTTTTAGTTCCCTTCCACACGCTATTTTCGGTTTGATTAGTAAAGTGACTAGAAAATTTGAGTTTAGATACGCCAACTACAGAAGCTGGAGGTTCCGATCTAAAAATGAATGTTTGATAATATTACACGTGAAGTAGGTAAAATGTGTTGTGCGTTAACATCCGGAATAAATAAATTAGCAGTTTAGCAGAATTAAAATAATTCTACAAGTACCTGTATCCGTTTAAAACTATTCGCTGCAAATTTCTCCTAAACATCGGGATCGCAGATCGCCTGCTCGTAATCATTTTTAAGTCTTTTATGTAAAGGGCATGCATACTGATTAAACTAACTCTTGATAATTCATTGAGTTGAGACTGTAAATAGAGTTCAGTAGCTTAGTATGTCTGTCAACAAGAAAATACTTTGGGAGGACGGTTGATGGAGTAGTCATTCAGTGTTCAGCGAATACGATTATCCGGTCTCATGTATTTCCTAATACTGCAACAATATTAACGTCACCCGAATAAATATTTTCAACTCGAAACATTTTGCCAGCCAGATCCAGCAGTCACAACACAACAGATACCTACAGGAACATCCGAAAAAACAATTCAACAATTATCAGTCATACTGAATTTACTTTGTCGACTCGTCGACTGCATTAGTTAAATTTTATAAACAAGTAAGCCAATTCTCCGTCAAATACATCACAGTAAAAACTAAAAACCAAATACGTATGCCAATATCAACAGACAGTATCAACTATTCTATTGATAGCCAGTCGACTTGACATTGTGACATACATATGAACAATGAAATATGAAATGAATACAATACAATACAATGAAATTATGAAACAGTCAGTAAACGCAAAATAACATGTACCGAAAATTCCAGTATATCCTTGCGTTATCTCACTTCTCACGTTCTCACCAAAAAGTCTTGCTGGGATGGCTGGGATGATGCAATAATCAATCATGGAATGGGAACTGGACTGACCTACAACTGACCGTGCTTTAATGTTTTTAAAGGCAAAACAATAGTATTAAAATGTGACAAGTGACGCGACGCGACCATCCGGCCGGTGCGTAAATTTCTAATTGTTATGTTATGATTACAACTTTACAACGCAACTCGGTCTGTAGAATTCTTGTCAAGGATATCCGATATCCATCTTCACAAAATACAGAACAACAATATATTTTTTTATGTATCGTATCGTATCTTTCGTTCTACATTTTGTGTCATTTGTGCTAATTTGTAGGATATTGTATTTTCGTTCGATTCACATATCACGATTTTGGTTCGGCTCATGCATCCTGAACTTCCCGCTCACATGTGGCTCATCAGACCTGTTTTGAGTCATATGTTTCAAGCAAAAAGGTTGAATATTGAATACTTGTGGCAGGTCCCTTTTTATCCTATCCACTTCATATCCAATACTTTCTTTATGTACAAGTACAAAGTACTGAACCCGTACTTACAAAGTACAATGCAAGTTCTTTCTTTATCCAGTTTTTAAAGTTTTCATATCGTTTAATTCGCAAGGGAATATGGATGGGCATTCGCAATATTTGTACGCTCGTCCTCAATTCAATAAAATATAGTATAGACGTCGTGTTTTTTTGCGAATGTGAATGTACTTAATTAAGTAATTTATGTGGACAAAACGTGTAGTAATAGTGAGTAGTGTTGTAGTGTATCATGTGTATCTCATCTCTAATCTCTAATCATCTTGATATTTGTCCTTGTAAAATTTATTGTTGATTGTGCATTATGACGATGATTCTGTAAATGTAAAGTGATTAAGTTAATTGTTGATTGTCTTGAATTTTTACGTGATATTTTAGAGTTTATTTGCACATTTTTTAGATATATGTAAACTTTATGATCAAATTATCTGCGTCAACGGTTCTATGCGCTGTAAATAGATTTAGATTTAAGTATTAAACTCTAGTCAACTGTGGAGTCCACAGTGTGGACTGCCTGACGCTAGCTGACCACTAATTGATCATTATCATTACATATGTCTGCTATTAAAAATTGTTGACGATTAAACCAAACCTAATGTACGTTTAACGAATGACGAGCATTCAATTCAAGGTTTTTTTGTTTTCCATTTTCTACATCTAACGTACTATCAAACGACCAATCAACCATATTTTGTATTGTATAATTTTTTGAAATTTTTACAACAAATTAGCTGATCCCAAAATTCCAACTTAATATTTAATTTTTGAGTTTCACACTAGTAGTGACTAGTGTGAGTGTCAACGTTCAAGCTAGTTATTTTTTTTGCTATTTTTTGTTATTTAAATTCTTTGCTGTTGGCTAGAAATGACTAGCTAGTATTATTATACTTGCTTATTTAATTTTATTTTATTTGTAATCTGTAATCGCTTCTCATTTTTTGTTTGTGCTGTGCTCCGAAAGATGTTGGATGTAAAATAGTAAATTTTATTTTGGAGCATCATTTAATTCAAATTCAGTAAGCCATAACTTTTCTCTTATCCATACTATGAACTCAAATTGAATTGAGTCTTAAAAAATTGAAACATGAGAACGA
>JAHZNA010001040.1:0-16945 GCA_027743935.1 Sinodicranocentrus sp. ZH6 | reverse complement strand
CATGATAGTATGCGTGGAGCAATGGGGAATATTTTAGAAACTGACAGCGACGCAGCATCGATTTCGGAAAATGAAAGTAAGTTGAAAGGATTTATTTGGTGGTGGAACAGGTTTTATATGATGGTATCCGTTTGCAGTCAGCAGTAAGTTTGTATTGTTATCCGATTTTTCAGAAGAAAGAACTGAAGGTGACGGTATGGAAAGTAGTGCAATTTTAGATAAAACCACTCCCAATTCTAATAGCGGAGATGGTTTAACAGATGAATTTTCAGATGGAACTGCGCCAAGTAAGTATTTTTAAAAAGTATGTAAGTTATTTTTGTTAATGATTCATGTTATAACCGTTTTTGCTGCAAAATTAGGTTTACAACCTTCAGACTCAGACGAACCCACGGCCACGATAGAAAATTTACCTGAGCCATCAACGTCAACTACACCTGTACCCCAATCATCGGATAGTTTAAGTGACATCTTACTTAAGGATGGTTTACTATCAGGAGCATATGCCTTGGATACGACTGCTTCCCAGATTCCATCAAGTGGTAGGTCATTTGTAACTTCCCCTCGTGAGCTTCCACCGCGTAATCAACTAATTCAGTTAAAACCGACAATGAGCAAGCCTAGGCCGAGCAGCAAAAATTCAATAGAATTTCCTGCAGATGGAATCAATAAGCAGAAGTATGGTTTCCCTAATTTCAGTATCAAATCAATTTAGGAATTCGTTTATTAATCCACTACTGGCTGGTTTTGCATTTTTCAGGAACCCAAAGTTCATTCCGTACGAACCATATAAGGGAGCCGTTAGATCTATGGAGAACAAGCCCAAAATTTATCATTCAAGAACTGCATCGGATATCTCATTAGCTTCCAACTCCATAGAGGATTCAAGTTTGAATCTAAGCGATAGCAACCCAGATGTTCAGCAGGCTTCCATAGCTCAAAGTACTGCTAACAATACTCACGAAAAACCTGGAAATAGTCAAATGGCTACAGGGTCAAAGGGGAACTACTCGGAAGCCCGGTTATATAAGCAGGAACAAACCATACTGAAGCAAACGAATGCCATATCTTTTTGTAAAGAAAGGCTTAAAATTGCAGATAAAGATAACAACGAATTACACAAAGAGAACATTAGGCTCAAGAAACTACTCGTTGACTCACTCTCAGGAGATGTTTGTCAGGACCACGACACCTCACAACCTCAGCCTACAATGAATGAATCTGTTGAAGCTCTCTCTAACGAAATTGAGGTTTGGAGGTCGAAATTCTTATCCTCTTGTGTGCTAGTTGAACAGTTAACGAGGGAAAATGGAATACTACATGAAGCCTTAGGATCAGCAACAAATATTTTAAAAGACCTTAAATTATCTAGTAGCCTTTCCGTTGACGATTACGAGGTAATCAATGCCTGGCTTCGCTCATGCAGGACGCCGCCTCAACCCAATGAACCGAACAATTAATGCACAATAAACTATTACATATATCTTGTGAAAGCACTTTCCACATCTGAAACGATTTACTAATCTTTAAAAATTCCTCTATATACGCCTGACTCTTGCGTTTGATGATGAGACTTGTTTTTCAAAACATATTTAATGAAATTGTGCTTCCGTTTGAAAGATTTATTGGGGACGGTTGGACGGTATTCGAAAGACAAAATAAAAGCGTGGGTGAGGAGTGTTGTGGGAAAACTGTATGAACAGCTTTGTTTACTTGACGTTGGGCAATCATTTGGAGAATCCGAGAATCGCTGGTTATATTATGTTGGAGCATTGTTGCAAGTTGTGATGAATATTTATTTGCTGAATGTTCAACGAGTTGTACTGTATGGTTGATTAAGAGAATTTGTATAATTTCAGTATTGGGTGGTTGTTCATGTATATTGTTGGCGAGTTAAAAGAATTATGGCTGAGCATGCCTTAAGTTTATCCTACTCTTGGTACTCTGTACTGAAATTTTACTCAAGATTTATATAATAAAAATATATATGCATATATACGCAACTCGAGTGCTTTTACAAAAGTTATTTAGTAAATTTTTATTGAAATAGATGAGACGGTGCTCATGGTTGACATTTTAAAATAATTTATTTAGTAAACCAATTGGACCGCAATAGCTGCATTATTTGTGATCCCTGACCCGTGCTCGCATAATACTTTGGCTGTCGTATGAAATCTTAAAGAATTATCACAACAGCATTGTAAAATATGATGAAGCACATCATTTTAATTATTATTTATTGGTCTACTTTGGCTTTACGTGTGCCAGCATAAATATTACGGAGAACATGTTGACCCAACCGTGTGCAACCGTATCTCACATAAAACTTCTTCAACTCCATGTACAGTCGAGCACAGTAAACAAACAAGTGCCTATATGCAAAACCCAAGTTACATAATATCACCACGTAGGGATATGAGAATCCACACAAGATTTTGTTTTACGAGATTCTTATAGCTGCGGAGATTGATTAACTTTGTGTCCTCCTTGGTTCAACCTTGTGGTACACATGGACTACATGTTTTATGCAGACATAACGGCACATTTTATTGAGGCTGCCAAAGACGTGAATCCCTGTGTTTTCTGCCTATGCATAAAAATACAGTTTTTCACAGATATTGACCAGTCGAAGACAATGCTTTTTTTCCACTCGACTTGAGCTAGCTATTTTTCTGCAGCATAATCAAAAGTGGAGCAAGCTTTAAGCCAGAAACAATGATTCAATCGGCTGAAGAGTGTCATTAAACTTGGAAAGCATGTATATTGAATGAGAAACCCAGAGCATAAGCCAACCAGGCTTACACATTTTTTCCGATCATCGCTTTGCCACTTTGCTTTGTATTCTCTAAGTTGCTTTTTCCTATGCACACACATCTCTCTCCGTCCGATACATGCTTTGAAAGAAAGACTAGGAAATATAGGAGATGATGCTGATCAAGCCCGACAATTTGTGTTTGTGTGTGTGCGAGAGAGAATGACTCTAATGCATATGAAAGTTTGAAGGCAACCCTCTCTCTTACAGTGGACGGGTAGAGTCGTCGGTGATCTGAAAGCCTGTGAGAGAGCAGAAAACGTATAAGATAATGGAAAAAGTGTGAAGAGAGGTGGTGGTTGGTGGTGTGTATGTAAGTGTGTGTGGTGGTGGCAGAAGAAAAAGCCAGGCCTAAAGATTTACTCGGGAAGCTACATGTAGGGAAGACTGCACACATTTTTATACACTACTCTCTGGAGTGAAACTTTGAAGGGAAACTGTGAATGTGAATGTTGTTGGTTTTATGATAGCGGAGAGCTCTGCTGCTGCTGGAAACTTGTACACAGAGAACTGGAGCTCTGCTGGACTGATGCCTCGGAAAGGAACACGACGAGGGCGGAAGCACTGACCGATCGCCGCACCCGCACTTAACAAATCCCAGCACATCTCATCATATCAACAAGAGATAATATTTTTCAGCCTGATCGGTGTGTGTATGTACAAATAGACACTTTGCCCATTTAATAACTATTTACATTTTTCCCCTATTCACTATAGCTGTTGGTTGGTCATGTCATGTGTATCTGTTTGCTGTCAGTTGCTCCCTTACAGCGAGAGACACATTCGGGCAGTGATATAGAGGGGAAATCTTGTGCTTTACCCTATCTCTCAAGAATCTCTTTTCCAAAACACTTATTCATCTTGGTTGTGTTTCCTGTCAAAAATACCAACGTTCCTCTTCCCCCAATAATTAAAAATTTACATCCTGCGGTATTGTAACTGGTTGGTTACTAGTCTTTCAGTAGCCGTCTGGCTTAGTTGTGTAAGTCTACTTCTTTTACCACTTTTTCCTCACGGGAAGCTCGGGACGGAAGTAGGAACCGTCGTGTTTGGCCTTCCTAGTTGAATATTTCACTTTTTAGCTCATTTGCATCCAAACCTTGTTAGTTAGTCGCCTATTTTCGCCTCAATGAGTCTTCTTATGAATTGTGAAGTGTAATTGTCCTGCGTATACCCTCCTATTTCATTTTTTTCTCGGGGGTAATGCATTGTTCGAAAGTGAGCATGTTCTTTTGCAATTTTTTCTCTCCTCTTTCTGCATAATTGCCAATTGTGGAATTTTAATGAATGTATTGTTTGATTTTTTTATTTCCACAGTAAATCTCGGCCTCTACTTAACTCTAAGGGATTCTACTACTACTTTTCACTTTTGGGCAGGACCTGAACTTGTTGACTGTGTTCCACATTTTCTGTTTTTTAACAAGAGTCTTCACAAAATCAATAATAATTTTACTTACTTGTCGGATTTGATATCTGATACTGATCGGAACTGCGAATTAACCTCTTCAAGGTCAAACCATGGATGGGCCCATACTTGGAAGTTATCGCAATTTGAAAAAAATGCATTGAGTGTACTAAGTCGAAAATTACCAGCTGCTTGCAGGATGGTATTGAGAAATGAATATTTTCAGTTTTTTGGAGATGGGACAGTATACACAAGTCTGTACCGAGTTATTTCTAACAGAGCTCTGCCAGACTTTGTTAGAAGACAGGAAATGAGATAAGTGTTGTTTTTTGCCGAAGAAAAGAAAAAATAAACATTTCAACCCTTTGAAACCGTGATCATCTACACACAGTTTCACATTTTATCTTTCGAGGCTGCTCCCATATGGAAACTTAAAATGGAGTGGAGTTGATTGAAAAAGACTTTAAAGGAGATTTTGATGTTTCGCTAATATGTAATTATTCACTTCCGTTTCGGTGCAGTTTGGAAATTAGATTTAAAATGTGGTAGCTCGTCGTAGGACTTAGGATGCAATGCAATGTCGTTTTTGAAAATTATAAAAGCTCGTTTAGTGTGCAATCCTTTTGAGGATCTTGCTAGCTAGAGTTTGCCGTCAGTGCCATTTCAACAATGTTTTCCATGTGAGGAGTCATTATATACCCCGAGTTTGTTGTGCATTCTCGAAATTTAGTCCTTTTCAACCTTTCATTTTACAACGTTACAATATACAACGATGGCTGAGGAAGAAATTCTGTTTGATGACGTGTACGCTCTTTGTGAGGTCATTGGCAAGTAAGTGTAATTCCGANGAGTTTGTTGTGCATTCTCGAAATTTAGTCCTTTTCAACCTTTCATTTTACAACGTTACAATATACAACGATGGCTGAGGAAGAAATTCTGTTTGATGACGTGTACGCTCTTTGTGAGGTCATTGGCAAGTAAGTGTAATTCCGACTTTGATCTATCTAGTATACTAGCAGTTATACAGTTAAATATAATGAACGGCGTTGTAATCAAACTTTTAGGGGACCATACAGCGTCGTAAGGCGCTGCATCCACCGACAAACCGGCTGTCAATATGCCGTGAAAATTGTGGACGTGGCAAGGTTTACATCAAGTCCTGGCTTTTCAACCGATGATTTGAAACGTGAAGCAACCACATGTCATATGCTCAAGCATCCGCACATCGTCGAGCTTTTGGAGACCTATTCGTCAGATGGGCTTCTTTATATGGTTTTCGAATTGTGAGTTTGAAAATTCTTTAAACTTTCATTCATTGTTGGTTGAATTTGGGTAATATGACAAGTATTTTTTTTTCCTTTTTACAGAACTCGGATCCCGCAAAGCAGAAGATCAAAACTGGAAGAGTTGGCACTCCTAGTTTTATGTGTCCTGAAGTCGTCGCTAGAGAGTATTATGGGTAATTTTTATTAATTTTTTAGTCTCTACCTTTCTCCGCTCAAGTTTTCCCTTTGGGGATTTCACTCACTCACTCTCATTCATGTTGTCACTTTTTCCAGGAAACCTGCTGATATCTGGTCTGCTGGAGCTTTGCTGTATTTGCTCATAAGTGGAACTCTTCCGTTTTTTGGAACCAAAGAAAGACTTTACAATCAGATACTGAATGCAGAGGTTGATCTTAGCGGACCCTTTTGGGAAAACAGTGTAGGATCTGATGCAAGGGATCTGTTAAGAAGAATGCTGACCAAGGAACCTGATAAACGAATCACTATCCAGGAAGTTATGGATCATCCATGGCTAAAGGTTGTCATTCAATTTTATATTTAGACTGTTACAAGTGCTCAAATAATTTCAATCTGTAAATTTACCAACTATTTATCCATTTGTGTCAGGACCGGGAAAGATGTCCCAGAAGTCACATCTTCGAGACTGTATACAATCTAAGGGCTCTTAACGCTCGACGCAAACTGAAAGGTGCCATATTAAATGCCGTTTCGTCGCCTCACTGGAATTCGGTATGTGCGGAGCCATACGATGCCGGGGGACCTGACCAATGCACAACTGATGGTACGTGCTCTTAAAATTCTTATCTTTCTCAAGTCCCACTTATTTTAAGCTAATTAAATCTGTATTACTTGATCCTACAGCTGTTACCCTCATCATCGACGCTTTGGAAGATATGCAATCATTGATAATTCCCCGAGACTCCGTGATCCCCTCAGATGTCCTCAGTGATGGGAAGATATCTAAAATTCTCCGCATCTTCGACCTGATCTCGACGGCTAACCTGTCATGCGGCAAGATCCCTCAGCCTGACAGCATAGATACATGTAGAGACGTGATGGATATTGTGCTGGATACGCTGGAATCCAGAGATACATCTGACTCAGTGTTGACCCACTTGGAGCAGTTACGGTTTGTGTTGTCACAACCGTTTTTTCAGGTAGGTATCCATTTACCCTCATTACTTCTGCTTACAACTGCTTTTATATTTATTCAAGCGTGCTTCCTCCCTACTAGAAAATCTCATATCCAGAAATAAAAAAAGGGTTTCTGGAGAAAACTCTTCCTTGCCGGAGTTTGACAGTTTCCTCCTTTGAAATGGTCTGCATCATTGCATACATATTTTTTCTCTTCAGGCTTGTTTCTCTCTTTAGCTGGGATTTTCCTGTCGTTTCTAACAAGATGGGTAGTTTTTCCTTTTTTTCTGAGAGAGACGCTCAGCTTAGGAAATAATGAACCTGCATCTGGCAGATGACATCCTAATACGACTTTAGAATACCACAAGAGCTCATAAGACTAGATAAAGATATAGTATGAAAACGGAATGCTCCTGCCAGATAGCTTAAGCACGGCTCTTTTTCTTCCCTTTTCTGGATAAACTATGAAGGTCGGAGTTGCCGCTTTTAGTTGTTGTAAGGTCGGATCGGAAGACGACCAAAGCAATAATAATATATACAAGGTACTTTTTTCCTTCTGATGAGCATTCCTATCAACTCGGAAGACGAAACGACTGGTGGGTACAACATTAAGATGAAAACAAGGGGAAAAACATAAAAGAAATAAAAAGAAGAGAGATGGGCTTGCTTGGAAGCGAACATTTTTTTCTCTCTCTTCATATCCCCGTCCATGTTATTCTTTTCCAGTCGTCGTGTGCTCGAGTTTACTCGTTACATTAATTCTACTCCGTGTACGCACACACGATTGGCTGCCTTTCCGGGAGATGGGAAAGAGAGAGAAATTTCAACTGCTTCCTGTTAACATAACAGTACTCTGGGTTGTCTTGTACTTTATGTGTTGTATAGCTAGCTTGACTTTGCCAACTGCATCGTATCCAAGAGCGTTGATCTATATAGAAAGGAAAAAAGTACACACATATTGTGCGCCCACAGAGATGCTCTCAGTTTCCAGCACCACCACCAGAGAAAGCTGAGAGAGAGACAAGATTTTCATTGAGGGAATCGAGTAGAATAGCCGAGGACGTTCAGTTTCCTAGATGAGATGGGAACATGCGTGAAGCGCTTCTTGATGCACCAAATTTCTGCCTCTCTCTCTCCTCTTTTCCCTTTCACTCTGGTTTTACTGGAGAAAATGGGTATGACTTGTGCTCGCTTGTCTGAGCTTTGTTCGCACATAACATTCGCCGAGGAAAAGACTATAATGCTTATTTTCTCTAAGGTACATTGACAATGTAGGGCATATATGTATATCCATTTCTCCTTTTCGCCAAAACTCCTTTCCTCGCTCAAACATACCATTTTCTCTGGCTTTTATGTCTTCTCCGTGGTACGGTGGTAGCAGTGGTGGTGCTAGTCCTTCCAGCTATCTTGTCCTCTGGTGTTGTCAGTCCATCCAGATCTGTGGTGCTGTGTACATTGTTCTCTGAGTTGTGGTGTTGGTGGGAGCGCATGATGCCTTCGAGTCGACTACTCCTGATAGTCACTTTTTTCTTTGGAGGAATCTTCTTCTCTCATTGCCAATCACTAGTCACCTCCATTTTGCTGAAGGATTGAAAATTAGTTTTTCCCCTATTTTACTTCAGATTCAATCCTCCGCACAAACACACACACGCAATAACTGACATCACTGGGGAATCATTTCCTTTTTTTGGTTGTGTCTTTTGCACGCTCAGTCTCTATATCATCCACATGGTTGCTACTCACTCAATTAATTTTACTGGAGTCAGTCCCTCGCTCACTCTTTATGTGACGTTATCATGCAAGTGAACGTTGATTTGGAGTTGTAGTGATAAAACAAGCTTGACATTTAGGATCTCACCTGCAAAATGTGTTGTCAGTGTCATTGCTTACGGGATGACACTCATCACGATAATAAAGACTGCCTCAGGGTGACGAGGAAAAGTTTGTGGAACGTGGTTCTTTCGGAAAATAAAGAAAAATGATAATTTGATAAATTCTTTCTTTGTAAAAGGATATTATACTTAACTTTGTGCGTTGGAATCCGAGCCGAGTTTTAAAAAAAGAATATAAAAAGGACAAAAAGTGTGCTGCAGTATTTTTGAGTGGTGTTTTGTGTATGATTATTATACAACTTCTACATTCCAAGTGTTTTTTTGGGCAATACAATAATTAAAACAACAACAAGAAAATATCTTGCGTCTATCAAAATCCAGTTTTAAAAAATCAGTATAATACATATGTGTTGTCTTTAGAGAAGAAAAAAAGTTTGTTTAGCTGTGCCTGTTTTAAAATTAGTGTGAATGATTAACCTCATCATTCTCATCACTGAGGTTGGCGGGATTGGAAGAGTCCAGTAGTATGGATTACACTGCTCCATATTACCATCCGGAATATTTGGATTATGCCCCTCCACCTTGTCCGATCCATAATCCCAGCGGGATTCCTATTCCAAATGGCTACATTCCTCATCAACACGGTCCCCATGTTCATCACCATCATCATCATCAGCACCAGGCATACAAAGAATAATATACTCTTTTTTAAACTAGAAACTTGTCTTTTCTCTCTTTAAATTACCCTCGTGCCTTTAGCTTTTTATAGGATATTAGTCTAGAGCTAGAGAGAACAATAAAAGCTCATAATGGTAATTTTTGCATGATGCTTAAAAAAAGGCTCCGCATACGCAGTAGAATAGGAAGGGGAAACACATGCATAATTTTTTATCCCTGGATGAAAACTGTTTTTGAATGGGTTAGATTGCAAACAAGAGACCCATTCTGTGCTCCTTTTATCATCGCATCTCTCTCATTTTCATCTCGTAAAAACTCGACTAGAATACACAGTATAAAAAAAATGTCCACCTTCAAGATAAACCTTAGCCTTAGCACGACACACAGTCTCTTACAACTAGTGTCAAACACAATGGCAAAGTGTGAAAGTCTTTTTGCATATTTCGGGTAGAGAATCTGCTTGGGCAAAAAGGATTTTTTAAAAGACTGCAATTTTTCCCTCTCTCTCTCCTCATTTCATCCTTTTAAAACAAAAGGATCGATTGCATACAAAAGGACAGAAATAATAATTTATGGTGCGGGTGTGCTGTGTGCAGCTCTCTCTCTCTCTCTCTCTCTCACTATGTTTCTCTCTGTATATTTCCTCTAATGGAGTAAAGTCAGTATGTGGTTTTGTTGCTTTTTCCTTGGCTAGCGGATCCTGTGCGGTGGTGTGTGGTGAAAGTACACACACTTGTAATGTGCGATATGTATGCATCTTTGCTGTAAACCAGGCGAATTTTCACTTCCTGGAAAGTGTACAATCCTCACAAGCCCTTGTG
Source organism: Sinodicranocentrus sp. ZH6 (assembly GCA_027743935.1). Lineage (NCBI taxonomy): Eukaryota > Metazoa > Arthropoda > Collembola > Entomobryomorpha > Entomobryidae > Sinodicranocentrus > Sinodicranocentrus sp. ZH6. Next base: position 6,977 of record JAHZNA010001040.1, on the reverse strand, counting down.
TTTCCTTCTTTTTAACAAGATGAAATCTATTATATTTGTGTTTGGATGTATGAGGATATATGGGAATGTTTCAATATTGTAAAATATAAATATATCACTGGAGGGGTGAACGATAAAAGACTATACCATTTTTTCTTTCGCTCTCTCTTTCTCTCTTCATTGCTTTTGGAAGTGAAGACGAAGACGTAGCACACATATATAAATATATGACGGGACAAAGTCTCTCGGTTTTGTCGTGATTTTTCTCTTCATCTTCTTGCGCATTGCGAAAAACTCCATCTCTTTTCATTTCACGAAAAACAGCGACAATGGCTTTTTCCACTGGCAACATTCCTTTTAAAAAAGTCTTTGGATAATAATCGCACTTTTCACCAAAATTGTGTTGAGTGTGGGGGAGAGAAAGAGACAAGTTTTATTTAACTCTCCTTTTTTTACACTTTCCCTCAACCCTTGACACTTTTGGATAAGTTTGTTCTGTGTTTGCTATTACGGATCTGTTTTTATAATGGTTTATCACCGGCCATGACATTTATAACGAGTTGTCACTTTAAGAACCTCTACTTCTCATGATTTGTTGGTTATTGCTCTTGCGGGAAAACATTTCCACCTGATAAAATGATGCAGTACATTTCCTCTACTAGTTGTTATATACGAGGATGTTGAAAAAAAGACGCTGCTCAAAATTAGGCATTACACTCTGCACTGTAAAATCCAACTCCCCTTTGGGGCACATTTCCCCCTGAATTATATCCTCTCACTTGGGACATTGTTTTTTATCAAAAGAGGAAATCATGTCGGTGAAGGGACTTATCTCACTAGTGGGAATTTATTTTTTTTCCAGTGGAAAATTCGATCATAATAAAATTCCTCATCATGATCATCCTTACAACACGTTTTTTTTATCAGGACATTTTCTGTCTCTGTTAAGGCCATCGTGTCTCAATATTGTTTACACATGAACATATGTAGGGACATGTTCCACTTTCCAACTCGTTATAGAGAAACCTTCTGATTTTCTCTCCATCCATATTTGTTTCGCGTGATGGAAAATTTTCAGTGGGATTGAGCACAGATTGAGAACATGAGCTCGTTTCCCTAATCTAATATCTCGCCAAGTCTGATATATATATATCTCCTTTCTTTGTGTATACGAAGATAGATGGGAATTATGGGTGGCTAAATTGGCATGAATGGGAAGAGTGTAGGGCATGCTTCCACATATGAATACGATTTTCCAGACATTCCCGTCATCAGCTCCATTCGAAGAACATGCATCACCAGAGTGTTCGAACGGGAATGTGTTTTACGCCAGTTGCAAATCTTATGCATGACTAAGCCACATGACTATAACGTGCTTATCGTGATGAGAATAGTTTTGCCCTTTTTCTTCTTCCAGGAGAAAAAGGGGGAGATGGGGAACACTCAAAAAATACATTTTCCTCTCAATCTTCTTTCTTTTCAAGTGAAAATATGCATATATACAGAAAAGAATGATAAGATATGTTTCATGCGTAGGTGACTAGTTTCATTTCTTCTCCCCTCCGGAATAAAATATATGGGCTATCATCAATGTAAAATAAGTCCCCTTTCCAATGTAATACACGATAGATGAAATCCACTAAATTGTATCAGATTGGAATCCTTTCTTGAACAAAAGTAGGGAAAAAGATTTGAAGGAGTGATACACCCTATTTATTTTCATCTACTTTCTCCTCGAAAAGAAAATCTGTTACAAAACGTGAGCTACTACATTTTGCACCTTTCATGTTGCCGAAAATAACAGACTATAACATCTTGATTTTCTTTCCAGGGTAAAGTTGCCTTAAGACAGGTATCAATTTGACGGTGTAGTAATTTCATTACGAACCTCTTTACAATCCATCTTTTTTCTAGACGCCTTGTCGATGTGAAGAAGTAATGGGATGTAGAAGGATTTCTTTTTTTAAATCGTTCCCGGGCAAAAAGGCCAACGAGAAAAAGATGTTGGGTGGAGGTGACAGGAATCCCAATCTATTATTGAACTGTCAGTTTACAAACTTTTCCTTCACTTTCAATGACTGTGAGATGGGGAATATCTGAGAGAGAAAAAGATCATGGTGTGGTGTGGTATGTTTTTTTAGTGAAAAGACCCACTCTTCGACAGACGTGTTGACCCTGTGTGTATGTGTTTTTTTCACTTTCGTTTTGCCTATGGGGTGTTTTTTTTCTCTCTCTCTTTTGTTGATGTTGAAATTGGAATTGAAATGTGTGTAACACGAGCGATTAGCTGCTTTGTGTGTGGTTTTTAAAAGAGACAGTGTAGGTTTTTAAAGGATTTTTTTTAGATGAAAAGGTTTCTAGGTGGTGAATGGAATTGAGAGTGAGGTGTTCACTACAAGAGAAACCGTTTTGCGCTTTTTATTCTCTCTCTCTCTCTTTAAAAAGGAGAAAGGAATGCAGAGAGGGAAGAGTGAGACAACGTGGGTGAACTTACAATTAGCCTAGTAACCATCTACTACACATGTTTGTAAAAGGTGGTTGAGATTATAGTGGAAAAAATGTTTTGTGCGAGGTCCATAACATGGATGATGGTGAGAAAGAGAGAGAGAGTAAAAGGGTTAATATCTGTTTCTGGGTGGATGAGTTATAGATAAGGTTCTTTCTCATGTACTTTCTCTGTTCGACATTAAATGCAAGTGTGGGTGAAACAGGAGTGAAAGGAGGATCTCATAAAATATGTGTTTTTCATGTGAATGGGATATAGATTTCGTATAAAATGAATGGTGTGTGGCTTCCCTCGAGTTTGCCGTTATTACAAAGCAAAGTTGCAAAAAAAGACTGAAAGATTCTTTTCCCCCTCTCTTATTTTCCACGAGGAGAAAATAGAGAAAGTTAGAGAGAAGAACCGTCTGCTAGTTGACTATTGGAGAGGAAAGTGGAATGCGGTCTTTTCTGAGGAGAGTAAAGTGGTGGCAAGGTGAATGAATGATTTATTCATGGTAGCCGCTTCTATCGCAAGAAACTGCGAATTTGTTATGGTAGCACTTCTTCCGATTCTTTGCCATCTCTAGAGAACTCTTTTTTTACCCTGATAGTGGAACATATCATGATAGGGTGGCAAAACTACACTGACGCTAATATCAATCCCTATTAAATTCGTATCGATTATTCCAAGATTTTTTTTTCTCCTTGGAAAAAATAAATATCCTTCTTGTGATACCACTTCCTCCTTCCAGCTACTACTTGAAACTTTATGGGTGATATCCTCCTGGAGGGAAATTTACTTGACTCATCCAATTTCTTGGAATGTTTGGCAAGTTTTCTCAAGGAGTGTTTTGACGTTTGCTGGAAATTTTAGAGAGGGAGATATTTTCTCTCAGGGTGCACAAGCCTGAAGTAAGGATCGATGGGGTGGATGGATATTAGCTTGTTTGATATATATTTTAGGTATATTCAATTTATGCTTCCCTCTCCAATTTGAATTTTATGCACCAGTCCACCTTGGAGTGAGAGTGGGAAATGACGAAAATGAAATATAAATTGGCAGAATTGGCCAATGTTGCAAAATCCTTGCTGGAAGGCTTCTCTCTCTCTCGAAGAGGTTGCAAATAAATCCTTCAAGCAAAGTAGCCATTTTTGTGTAATGGCGTTCTCCTCGAGAACTTGAGCAGGTGCATTTTCTCCTTTTCGAACTGGCCAACTCTACTGACAGCTATCAGTCCAACTGACGAAAAGAGACGTAACAAGGTTGTTTTGTTACTTTTCTCTTTGCCATTACTAGTTGTGACATCAAGGGACATTTTAAGTTTGCTAACTTTTCACCAAAAAGAAAATGATACTGAGATCTTTCCCCTCTTTCAAGAATGCGATCAAAGTTGTGCAATCCTGTTTTTCTCCTTTTCACTCGGGAAAAACATGCACACACACACACATCAAGGAGCAGACTTTTTTCTGGAAAAATAAAAGTGGGGGCACAGAAGACGCTATCTTGTCGAGCCATTTCCTCCTCTTGTATTTTTTTCTTCTTTTCGTTTTCGACTTCTTTATTATATAAATTTTGACTTTGTCCTTTTCTCCATGTTTTTTGGTGTTATACATATGTACAATGTATGCAAGCTGGAGGCTAGGCTAGCTTCTGTCTGATGTATTTTCTCCTTTTCAACATTCAAGATGGACACTTTTATTTCCATTTGTTGGCATCCGCCATCCTCATCTATAGCGCCAGCAGCGGTCCAACTTTCTTCCAACTTTTCTTTTTTTTTCTCCCTTTTCCCACCATTATCTCTTTTTAGGGTGTACTCCAAGAACAAAGAGAGATACTGGAGAGACCGCAGAGTTTAGAGTATTTAGTCTTTTTTACTCCCTTTTCTTTCTGGATTAACATCAGGTGTCCTTTCCAGACAACAATCTAGCTAGAATTAACGAAGAACGAAAAGGGATAAATCAGTGATAAGCGGATTGGGTTGGATTCCTCGAGACAGATTTAGTTTTACTCTCTAGACACATTATATTCGTCGTTTGGGAAAGACTTGCAGAGGATTAGACGACGTTTAAGGGATGCGTGCATGCTTAGCTCCACATTAAAAAGTGGGGCACAAAAAAAGACTGACATTTATATTGTAAGAAAAAAAATTAAAAAAGAAATCTCTTTCTATTTTTTTCTCCTTCTTTTCTTTTATTGTTCCAGTTTTTCTTTAAGAATCAAGCAAGCGAGTGTTCTTTTTAGAGAAATCTTTGATTTCTCCATCCTCCCCTCTTGAAACAAGAGGCTAGAGAGTGAGAACATTGATGCGGAAACAAAACGGACAAAGAGAACTTTCTCACTGGAGGATGGAAACAGGGGGCAAAACTAGACTTCTAACTAAAAAATATGTTCATCCATTTTCTCTCTCTTCTCTACAAATTGTGTATCTCGGCGGAACAATGACACACAAGAATATGAAAGTTGTTAGTGCCCAAGGTGAAAGTTATGCTGAGAAGTGTAAAAGAAGCCTTTACCACTGCTACATACCAAAGCCAATCATCTTCATACCCAGAGCATATGCATGCTTCCACCACCAGTTTAGCCGTCACTACACTCAGACAGCTAGAAAGGACTACGGAGAAAGAGAGGGAGAGATCAGGGGAAAAAATTCTCCAACTTTCTAACTGGAAAAAGTAGTCGAAGCTCTTCTTCTTCTTCTTCATGCCTGCCACTACTGTCAGAGACATGGAGCAAACAAGCGTACAATTTCACTTTTTTCAAGAAAACGGAGGAAAAAACTTTCTATTTTTTTCTTCATCTTCTTTCTCTCTCAAGCACACACTCTGTATGAAGCATTATATAGCCATTTTGAAAGTGTGCAATACGGCAACATCCTTTCTTTTTTTCTGGGAGCGTATGTGTGCAAAGTTTTCCGCTCAAGACATCTTGCTAAATGTATTCTAATAAAAAATATGGGATATATCTGATGGTGCACTTCTTCCCCTTATTTTTCTTCAATGTATCGTTGCGCACCAGAAGCCCACACATGGAGAGAAAGCAGCTCCTCTGATCCGTTCATTTTTTTCTTCTCCGTGTCCAGCTCCAGGCTGGAGTTTGCACGGGGGGACTTTTTTTTCAAACGAGATTCCTTTTGACTCATCTTTTATCATTATGTATGTATTAGGCAGGCTTAGCTTCGTCTTTCTTTTTAGAGTGTGTGTGTGTGTATTAGCTCAACTTTTTTTTATAAGGGGAACGAGACATGTGTGTGTTATTTTTTTCCAAGTTTGTGTGCCATATTAGAGAATAAAAAGCGAGCCACACATTCCATACCACCGCACACATCTAGGTATTCATTATGTCCGTTAGGTTGAGTTAAGGGAAGTAAAAAAATGTACATTTTTCTCTAGCTCAACTCACTTTCTCTCTCTCTCTCATGATATATTGGCTCTCCGGCTGTTGCCCCAAGATAAATGTTGATTTCATGGAATTTTTTATTGGGCAAGTGAAAATATTTTCTTCTAAATTGGAAATTATATATAAAAAAAGTTACAATTCCCTCTTGCCTCGCAATCATTTTTTAATGGGGGAGCGAGTTATCTATAAATTATGAGTGGGAGAGGGACTCTAAGAGGAAGATGGTGTCCCTGGATGAAAGGATGCCGAGGGGTACTTGCACAGTATTTTTTGGATTCCTTCCTTGTCTCTTTTTAGAATCACTATGTTTACTGCGGGATGCAGTAAAAACTTGCGTGTTTTTTTCTTCTTGCAGTGCATCCTCACCCATCCCACTTGAATAATAACAAAGTTGTTCGTGTCTGATCGAGACAGGATTTTTTCCTATTTTTTACCGGATGACCAATCTCTGCATTTTTTTTGGATGATATTATTCTCAGGAAAATATATTAATGCTTAAGTTTCACTTTTTTCTGCCAAACTTTATTTAACTCGAATCGAATTATGTTGTATCCTTATGTCTCTCACGTGGACCACTTTTTTCTTGGCAAATAGTCACCCTTTTTTCTCGAGAGTAGAAAAAAAATGAATAGAATTTTAGTGTATTCCGTGATAAAAAATCGTCTGTCAAGAAAACTTCCGGTGTGTACATTCTCCGTCCTCATTACTAGTGTGCCAATCTAATACCCTGTCGTATCCATTTCCCCTCATGGTGCATACATTAACCGCACATTTCTCTTGTCACGCTTGTCATCATCATCACGATGACAAGGAGACATCCTCTGGGGACATAGTAGATACATGAAGTGTTTTGCTGGCAGCTATACACGAAAAAAATCGTAGTGCTGGGAATTGTTTTTTCTCACAAATGCTCCTCATGTTTCCTCCTATTTTGGAGGAAACAAGTGGCAAGTGCCACTCATCTTTGAAGATTTGGTCATCGATCTCTATTCTTTTTCACACACACCCGCGCTCTCACTTCCCCTTTCTCCCTTTGCTTTTTTCATTAGTTGACTTCTTTTTTTCTCACTCAGCATCCTCCTCCCGTCACGTTCTGCGAGGACTAGCAAAGATTGGG
>JAHZNA010001039.1:0-11155 GCA_027743935.1 Sinodicranocentrus sp. ZH6 | reverse complement strand
GCAATATGTACATTTTTTCTGTAGAGGAGTGTGCACATCATCACCACAACAAAATGTCTTTTTAACTGTTATACTAATCGCCTATAATACATGGAGAAACAGGATATCATTGTTTGTAAAGATATACGATGAAAGTCTAAAGGATATTTAGTGAAACTCAATAATACGGGATATTCAACAGACATTGCCCAGACGAGTAAATATTGCATAAAAAATTATTCCATTTCAAGGTATAATCCCCACTAGTGTTAGAGGACGGCGTAATAAAGAGGTTTATGGAAAAAAGATATCCGTTTTGACTTTTGAACGGCCAGATGGAAAAAGTCGGATTAAGCAATAGCTCACTCCACCGAACCCAGCTTTAGCTGTCATCATCATCATCATCATCATCATCTCCATAACGTAACCTCTCCATAATAAAGCGCTAAATTCCAGGAACAAAATCCTGTAAACAATCTATAACACAGAGATTTTGTTGAACGAGAGTGTAAGTCTGTAACTTTTATAATCATACATATCCCTGTTTTCTCCTTGAAGGTCAGCGGATATAACGTCATTATATGGAAAAGGTATGTGCTCGTAATTTTCAAAGTAGAGCAGAAGTTTTGATTTATTCGTCCTCGAAATCATTTTCCTTGCGTAATAAAATTCGACATGAAAATGCAAACAAAAAAAGATTCCAACCCAGCAGGATTTTTTAATCGATTATTTTTGTCCTGCTCCCATTCCCAATCTTTTGATAGTATTCCCCTCTAGGAAAAAAAGAGAGAGGAAAGTTGTGACAGGCTGAAAATTACGAAGGTAGGTGTTACAAATTTTCAATGTTAAGATCCCCATTGACCACTTTTTTTTCATCTTACGCAATAACTAATTTATCTTTAGTCAAGTCAACCATGCCGTTATTGTTTGTCCTCGAAATCATAATCATCGATTAATTTAGTAGGCTACACTAGTGTGTGCGTAGATGCGCGTTAAAAATGCTATTTTTATGTTACAGCAGTTAAATATTATTTGCAACTTTTTTAGCACCGGCAATTAACAAAAAGTTAATTAACTTTCTGTAATAAAATGTAAATTTACTCAGTCGAACTTGACTTTTGCCCAAACCACTTGATCTTGGCCACGGTGGCAGGCAAAGCAAGACAGAAAAATATTTCTGGCTATCTTGCGCCTTGCGCTATACAGATATTCCTTAGAATACGATCACCTTTAGTGATAACGAAGTATCATAGCATCGCGTCGTGATACATCTTTAGAAATCCTTTAGCGCAATATTCAATGTCAACTACCATCCCAATCATTATCTCAGCTGTTGTAACCCTTTTTCATCGACTCTACAATTACATGTGGGACTATACTGATAGAGAGAGAAAAATGAAGTAATCGCTTTAAGAATATATATATATTCGAACTAAACAAACACCCACAGGAGCATTTATGGATAAACATTTTTTATGCAGTGCATTTCATTGCGTATCATTTTTGTGCAGGATGATATGATGTTGTTGGTGCTCATGCAATAAAAAAAGGATTGCAGTAGTAGAGAGAGATAAAATCCTATGCAATATGAAGAAAGGTGAAGTAATGACGTTAGACTGATGGTGTAGTAACGTGTATCAGAGATTCTAGAAAATATTGTAAAGGGTATGGATGGGGTACATGGTAGAGTCTATCTTGCAGACAAACTGAAAGAATTGTTCGATTGACAAGGTTAGCTGAGGGCTTGAAGGATTCTATGATTAGGACGAGGGAGCCGACTGTGAGCCGTCAGCTCAGAGCTCAGCTGAGGGAGAAAAAATACAAATGATGATTTTTTTAAGTTAAGCAATAAATTCAGATACAGCAATCGTAAATACGTGTATTAAACAAGGTGATCGTAGTACGAGGCGGAGATACTCACGTTGTTTTGATATATGTTAGATTATTGATGCAGAAAAGGAAGGTCAGCACCAAGTCACTATGAAAAGATGAAATACTAGTGAATTGACGGATTGAGAGAGGATCCCATGAATAAAAATGCATGCTAAAGGATTTCAATAGAAATTGTCAAATATATGTCAATAATACTTTATTCAGGGGAAAACATTGGGAAAACATTAGCCTTTAGCGATCTGCGTATGACGTAGTTTTGTTTAATTTTGATATCAAATCTGTAAATCCCAAATATCTAAATTCGAGGTTAGCATTTGTATTTTGAGTCACAAAGCCTTAACATAATTTTGCTCAACTCTAAAAAAACATTTTGTTTAGCTCGGGGATAAACACATGCCTACATATTTTCGCAAATTTGCAAAAACTCATGTGCACAAAGTTATACATACATAAATTTTGAACAAGCCAGCTTTAAAACGTTCTCAAAGTCTCGTCAACAACATGGCACTTTCTAAATGTCAAAATCTCCCTTACTCTCACATTGCAATAGAGGACTGTATGCAATCCCTATTGAAAAACGGTAATATCCCGTCGTGCATTGCGTACCGTAGGTAGAAAAGAAATGCATTTACTATTTAGTCATTCCATCACATTGAATTCACACAGTTGCTTGTCTACACGATGACAACAATGGGCGTTCATTTTGTGCGAGAGAGACTCTCTCGCACTCACTTTTTTTACGTAACATCCCTCTCCCGTAATATTCCTCTATTGAAAACACATACAGACAGAAGCAATCTCCCCTTCGAAATTGCATTGCATTGTTGAATTGCATATGCAATACCTACTCACTCACAAGCTGTAAGTGTGTGTAAGCTGCGAACAAAATATTATGCGTGCAGAGAAAAAAAAATGCCATGTCATTTACAAATGTCTACATAAAAGACCAATACGTAATCCCTAATTGGCTCCGTTACATGTACACTCATCACTGTTGGAAAATCTGTGCTGATAACTTTTTATGGTAATGATGACAGTGAAGTGGTGTGGGAGTCTAGGTTGAAATATATGAAATTATAAATAGTCACCCTCTCACTCGGATATATGCATAGTGGTTGTAAAAAATGCATAACATTTTGTGATAACTATCACTTACAGCTGTACAATAGTATGTGTTTGTGTATATCTGTCAGTGCATTTTCGCATTTTTCAGAGACTTGCAAATTTTATGCTTGAGGCAGCAGCAAGGTTAGGCTAGCCCAAAAGAGTCGCTCTTGAAATACATTTTTTTCCCAGTTTCACAATTCCCCCTTTTTCACGAGACTTAAATACTTTGTTGAGTTTTGTTTACATGTAATTTTTTTCTCTCACGTGTAAACATCCCTTCCCACCTGTGATTTAATCTAGGGTATAAATTTTCAAAATGGGTTTACCCTCATTACTATGATTTGTGTGCCTTGACATGACATGATGACGATGATTCATCATTTTTTAATGTACATTGATATCACAACTTATAATAGAAAAAATATTTGTTACATTATACTTACGATGAAAGCATAAAGAAGGAATAATTGTATGTGGTATAGTGCGATATGGTAAACTTGCTCATATATTCTACCTACTTATTTTACATGAGAAGGAGAGGTATTGCAATTTATTGCAATATCCCTGATTGCATTAAAATTTATGCCTAACCTTACTGAACTAATGATGCAATGCTGATGAGTGAATGAAGAGAGAGAGAAAAATATATACACAAAGGAACGCTTTTTTCATCCTCTTACCTTTTACAATTCTTTATTTGGCTTATAAAACCTTTTACCATATAGTTTAAGTATTTTATTGTGGTGATGATGCTGATTGTTAAATACTAAAGGCGAACATTGGGATTCTCATTTTGAGCCTGTCACACTGATTTCATTTTCTTTTACACAAAGAAATTAAATTAAACTGAAAGAGAGCCACGCCACGGTGAGCGACTTAATTGGATTGGAGCATATATTAATATTTATTGGAAACATGCATGTGCAACGTTAAAAAGGAAACATAAATAAATAAGAATGATAATTTGGATTGGAGCATATATTAATATTTATTGGAAACATGCATGTGCAACGTTAAAAAGGAAACATAAATAAGAATGATAATCAGCTTGACAGTTTATATCCCTTTCGCAAAAATATTTCCGAGAAGAAAAAATCAGTTGGGACTACTAATCAGTAACATATTGCATCATTTGTAAAACGGAAAAAACAGTAAAATGGAAACAGTTACCCATGCAGGAGCTGAAAGAAACTGAATTGAGTTACCTTCTACCTTCGTGGAGTAATTGAATATTTATTAATAAACGTAATTCCTTTTAAGTTTATCAGATTCCCGTTTGAATGACGGTTTGACAGCTTCTTTCCCAATTTGTCAGTCAATGTAGCTGAGCAAAACTGAATTCAATTCAGAGTTTTATTTTTTGTGGCAACTGTCAGTTGTCAGATATAGTGGCACATAAGGATGATAGAGACACAATGTTGAATTAAATTAGGGATGTCACTAAATACCACCTAACATTCCCTTTAATTCCTCTTTCACATGCAGTAATCACTTTCTTTACAAGTAAAAGTAAAAACAACTGAAATCGTACCAAATCCCTATCAAACCATATCGTGATGGTCACCATTTTTCAGTGATGTAATCAAATCAGTCCAAACAAATCTCAATGCAACTGCATCACTCACAATGGGACATAATATACGTAAGCATATGCACAACATTTTAAAGGATTTCTTGTCCCCTTAAAACAGCACACGATCTTCGAAATATTCATTTTTGGACTGTGCAATCCTCTGTAATATAAAGTGTGCCATCTAAGGCCAAAGTGATTGCTTAAATTTAACATTTACCTAGTCCCCATTTTCCCTCCTGCCAATTTTTGCATCACCAGACGCCATCGTGGTGGTAGCCATGCCCTACAAAAAGAAAAAGGAGGCAAGCTCCATTATCACGATGGGATCGTAAAGGATTATGACAAACCAAGACGAACCATTAAGGGAACCCCATAAACACCAATAGCTAAGGTAAATTTCGGCAATGTCAAGTTAGTTACATGGATTGTTATAAGATAGGTAAAGCTTATATTTCAGATCTTGAGATAGTTTTTGAGATGCAGTGATGATATGATAAGTATGCAGATATAGTACAGTTGGATTGACGTATTTAGCATTGCATGGTTGATGCACTTGCAACATGAGACGAGAGTGTGCAATATGCGTATGCAATAAAAGAGGGATTGTGGACTGTTATGCGTGTAAAAGGATTGTGATTGAAGATATATAGGTAGAAAAATGATCTGACATAGAAAGGATTTCTCTAGGTCAACTTTAATGCGAGGGGACTTGCTTAAAAATTGAAATCAGGTTGACAGGCTTGCAATATATTTTTATGTAATTGATTTTCGTTGAAAGGGTTGGCTAACATACGACAGGTGATGGAACAATTTTGCAAATAATTTACACAAGATAGATTAAGGGTCAGAAAGTTTTATTTTATTTTAATTGAGGCGTTGGTGCGGATAACAAGGACTATTTGGTGTTTTGATAAAACATGTAAAAATATTTTGATGACACATAACAAAATCAAAGTTTCGATAAATCAGCGTTGAGGGTAGATGAAGCATATATCTCGGTTTTCAAATTGCCTGCAAAATATGTAAAAATAGTAGTAAATGTGTTTCTCAAAATTCGTTACATAAAATTATTATTAGAACTAATGTTTCACACAGAAACTGTCGCAAATCGCAGAAAAACTCCTAAACTCCATGAGAAAGTCTATACTCCAGTATAATGCTACACATTGATGGATTATATTTGATTAGTATTGAAGACTGCTTGTCATTTAATATTTATGCATAAAACTGCGCGATGGGAATCTGGCACTGCATTTGTAAGCAATAGTGGCAATAGCAATGAGTATATGCATACCCTGGAATAGCTGTCATATCTGAGCAATTTATCGGTCATAAAAAGCATCAAACAATTAGTGAAAAAATGTCCTATAAAAAGAACCTAGAAGAAACTCGACTTGGGTATACGTATTATGGGGTATTGTGAGCATCTAGACTTTCTTGTAATTGCCCTTCAATTAGAGGCACATCTAGTAAACGTCACAGTTTCATTTTATTGGTTTCTAGATAGATATGGATAAGGAGCTATGGGAAGACAAGACCTGGAGAGTAGGACATCCGGCATGGTACCAGATTCCACAAAAACTTTTAAATGGGCAAACTTTATCCTGTTTTTGGGTCGCTGGATATATTACGTCGATGGAAATTATAGGGTTGATCACGCAATGCCTTCCTTGAGCCTAGTAATTTGGACAGCAAGCAGGAACAACTTCTGTGATCCAAATATATTTTCTTGGATGTTTTCAAACTTCCCTTTCAATTTATTCGCAAAAACAAGTTCGAATAAAATAATTCAATCAATATTTCCCAAACCTATTAGGAAATCCTTTCCGCTTTCAAAATGTATAAACCAGTGCCATTTAAAATGTTGTATAGATACAAGGTCGGGATTTTTGCGGGGATTGTGGCTTCCATTACCCTGCTATTGGTTTACGTCACTGGGCCAAGGACTGTGAAAGGTAGGCAAATCCTAGTGCGAGATACTCAATTGAATTTGAAAGTAATTTTAATCAAGTGAACTTTATTAAAATAGGACCACAAATTCGAGTACTCTACATTTCATTTTCCGATTATGAAGCGGCCAAGAGATATTTAACCACGACACCATTTACGATTGATAATTCGGTAGAAATTTTGAAAATATCTGAAAACCGTACTGTTACGATAGATAGGGACGAGTTTGATTTGAAATCTACTGAAGAAAGTTTTTACCAGGCAAATATTGTTCTAGAATGCACATCAACATTTCCCACGACTTGGAAATATTATGGATATGGGGTGAGCATAAAATAACGCAACTTTATTACGTCGGGAGGAATCATATTTTGTTTTTTTTCTTGTAGGCTCCTTCTGTCACGGAGAAAAATACAAGAATTCATGGTGACTTTAATGATTCAAATACCTTCAGTTATCTCAGTTTACTCAATTTGATGCCACTGTCAGAGAAAACGACTGGACTCTATATTTGCAGCGGAGTTTCAAACGAGACATCTTCCAGTTCCACCAGTGTTCATTTATTTGTTCCAGGTAAAAATTTCATCGTGATTTATGTTTTATTTAGATTTGGTTTAACATTTAATGTAATGTTTGATTACAGGTGAATCCACGTTTATAATTAATTACGATACAACTGTAGATGGACCAGGTGGAGATGAGGTGTTTGTACCGTGCCCTGTTGCTAACATGTCAGCAACTGTATCTCTCTATTTTGTAAGATTAATTTTCTATAATATATTTGATATTACTAAGGGAGGAATCGAAATTAATGAGTTATTTTTTCCTAAAAGAAAAACCAACGAGTACCACAGGATGACAGTGATAACCTACTTTCCTTCGACCCAAAAACTGGATTTACTTTAAAACCAAAATTCATTGAACAGTCCGACCCCTGGGGAGACTTTTACTGTAAAGATGAAGAAACCGGAGGAAAATCCGGCATTGTGACGATTCAACCCATTAAAGGTATTTGGAAAGCTGATGTGATGACATTTCAATTTATAAATTACATATGCCTGTAAAAATTAATTGTTATTTTAGGTCTGATAGTTCACGTAATTCCAGAAAGTGATACAGTTCTCCTCTCGAAATCCAGTAAGGATCCTAAGGATAAATTGAAGTTTATATGTGAAGCTAAAGAAGAAATTACTCTAAAGTTCCTTCGTGTGGTTTCCAATCCAATGGTTCAATATGAGTACAACTCTTCCTCTGAATTTCCATTTTCGGCGTATACTGAAGTTAGTCCGAGTAGTTTCAAGAATCTTTCAAAGATTTATTGTCGTGCTGTGAGGAGTAATGAGGATCTACATTCGTGGAAAATTCTTTTTTCATCTTTGCGTATGTTTGCAGCTCATAATATTAATATTTGTTTTTATTTAAAATGATTATACATTAGATAGAGAGTACGCATGTTTAAAGGAATAATTATGTAACCATTATGTATGAATAAGTAATAACTTAAATCTGTTATTATGTGAATGAAGCTAATGCGATCTGAGCTAGTGGACTTCAATTATGACCCTTCCCGGGAAGACTTCACTTGCTGTAGTCCTTCCAACAAGAAAGCAAAGTTAACTTTGATAAGTTGCTCCTCCATTTCTGAATGCATCATTAAAGGGCATTGCCTTCTTCCTGGTAGAAAGTGTAACCCTGAGAAAATTACAGTATTACCAGAACGGACAGGTTGTGTTAGGCATAAATTGACAAAATTATGATAAAGTAGACGATGGAATCTCTTCTCTCAGTGGTCTGCTTCAGTGCTCCATTGATGGAAAAAGTGTGGAAAGAATATTCTTTGCTAGTCGAAATCGTTTGGGGAATAATGGGACGCAATTAAAAGTAATTTTCGGTTCAGCTGGTACATCACTCTTTTTGAACGTCTTAATAATTTATTTAAAAGGGGTAGGGTCTCAGATTGTGTACATTTACTTTTTTTAGGCGAAATTGCATCAGAATCTGGAGATTTTAGGATTTTCTCTACACCAGATCCTGGAAGTATTTTAGAAATCAAGGAATTAACCAAAAGTTCAAATAGCTCTCGACGGAGGTTTATCTGTCGAGGTACCAAGTTTTTCCTTGCTGGAGGCTTCGTATGGCAAACTGTGCAAATCGGTAATCAAATCAAATATCATACAGGGCGCGGTATGCTTTAATTTTTCATTAAGTTCTAATAAAATTATATTTTCTCAAAGTTCGCTATAAGTCAATGAAAATTTATATTTGTCATTAGATTCAGTTGAAAATTTTCCGGTAATGTCGTCAATCAGCCTAGAAAGCATCGCTCCACTTTGGAATTCGGATGGAGAATGGTTACACGCTAAACTAGACTTAAATTAATTATTTCCAATGCTTAAAATGTAGAAAAAAATGGAATTTCAACTCTGGAGATAATGTCTATGCTGTGAAACTTCCGGTGAAGTAGAAAAATTCAATAAAAGTTATTCGTGAAATATTGAATAACAACCAATTTTCCTTATTACAGTCTTTTTGTAAAAAATCCATCCAAAAATAGGCACCGATGTGGATACTTAACGATCAATAACTTTATTTCTGCATCTGAAGTTTGGCATTTACTAATCATTACAATAAAATAATTTCACAATTATAAGACAAAAACACGCACATACTATAGCACTGAGTACACACCAGTTGTACAGAACTATATCGCTATAATTTCATCTCGGATCAACATAGAACACCAACTAGCACCTACGTGTGTTTATAAGAATGCTAAATATTAATATAAATCTTGAGATAGTCAATTTCTACAAACGATAAGAAACTTCATCAGTTTCGTTAAAAAGAAACATTCAAAACAGGACTGTATCGTCACAGATAACAGTGTAGTCTGTGCTGTACCCTTAATGTCTGTATTAAGATATTAACATATTAAACAATATACTCACGCTAGTGTTTTAAAATATTAGTTATTCAGCTGGAACTGTCAACTATGGCACTGGATAAGAATTATATTTTCAAGATATACCGCTTGCAAAAATAGATGCGTATGTCGAATGCGTATATTTCGTTGTAATCTTTTAAAACTATTACTGTCGAAGGAAGAATTCAGCCACGAGTGGAAAATGATCAGATGCATGATCATTATTCGGAATAGATCCAATCTGCAAGCATTTGTTTCGATTTAATAGGCCAAGGCGACGCAATAATTTCAGCCTTCCTTCAGTACGTTTGTTTAGACTGGAGTTCCAAGTCATGCTGGAATTATATAAAAATTAGTATTATTATTATTAGTATCGTTTGACAAGGCAAAGCTTTCATGGAAATATTCCCAACACAACACAGCTAACCTTTGGTAAATATAATCCACACAGATCCACCCGTATTGTCTTGTGGTAACAACATCATCATTTCTATCCTTCCTATCCAGTCTTGGAGAGTAGATGTCACGGAATTGCAAATTATGAGAGAGTCTTCCAGATCCGAATGAGCACTCCAGGCCACATTTTTTAATTTCATCCAATATGTTCCTATCCAGTTGGTCTGGTTGGTTGGAAGTCTGATTAGGACTAGCAATTTTTTTAGCGGCTCTTGCAAGTTGTTTATCAGCAGTTCCCGCGCAACTTGGGGCTGGTTCGACTTTTTCCGGGACAGGAGAACCAATTGATACCAAGTCAGCCGCTGGAGGTTTGAAGTATGGAAATATATTGACCAATGGTTCCTGAGATCGTGAGTCCAGTTCAAAATTGTTTGAACGTAATGTTTTCCATTTTTTGTAACGCTCTAGCACAACTTTGTAATGCTGACACTGGTCAGTGATCCCGGCATGTGAAGGCAATACAGAGTCAAATCCTTTACGTCTGAAAAAAATTTAACGCGAGTATAATTGACAATTCCCAACACCATTCAAACTTAATTTTCGGATCATGTTTGAGTAAAAGTTTACTCTAATATTTTAAAAAGGTCCCCGTTTTCATCTAAACACGGCAACCATCCTTCCGAAAATAGTTTCGTCACAGAAGTGTAAGGTTTACAGTTAAAATCTCCTGTCATTAAAATTGGAAAGTACATGGAATTTCCACTTCTGTCGAAACCGCAGAAAGAAAATCGATCTAATTCTGCAAGGAGTAGTTGAGCCTGAGCTAATTTCACGTCCTGAAAAGGTTACAACAACTTTTAACATATGCTAAACTATTTTGCAATTCAATAATTATGCGAACGATACTCAATGTATCTAAAGAAAGTACAGAAAATACCTGTCGCTTCGGATTAAACAATAAATGAGTGGTTCCAACAACAAACTTTTGACGCTTTGTACCACCTCTAGTTTCCAGCTTGAGCAATAATCCAATATTATCACGGTTGAGGAGAGGAATGTGCGGCTGCAAAAACTCAATTTCAAGTTTATCGATCTCGATAAACTTAGATGATTTGTAGAATATAGCACATCCGTCCTCCTTGTCTCCGGTTTTCTTCTTAAATACTCCTCGATAGCCTAAGGATAAAAAACAAAGGAATAAAACAAATTAATTTACCATTACCATGTCTAATTGATAGATTGAAGTACACGTACCAAAAGAAGAAAATCTGGGATCAAAAGTTAGATCAAATTGGTCAGCTTCTACCTCTTGTAAACAAATGATATCCGTGCCG